>SNQJ01S0088332.1:57054-72996 GCA_010110895.2 Picea sitchensis
AATAATAAAAAGAGAGGAATAAAAAAAAATAGAAATGAGGAAACTTGTAATAAAGGAAACTTAATAATGGAAAGTAGGAGACATAGGGTAAAAAGAAAAAAGGAATGAGCATTTAGGAGTTACTAAAAATCAGAAACTTCATTTTAGGAAAGTTATTAAAAGCATGAGAGGGGATCTAGGAACCCTACGAGTAATTTTAGGAGCGACTTTAGGGGGAGTGAGGGAAATGAGTCTTTTATTTAAATTAAAGAAATTTAATTTGGAGAAACATGGGGGATGAGTGACACTTGGACGGCAGAGAATGTTTAGAGGTTTTTCATTAAAAATTAATTTAATAATGATTTAGGAAAGTAGGTGGGTCTGAATTTCTATAAAAGAAGGGGAAAAGAAGGAAGAAGGGGATGAACGGTTAGCGTAACGTTACGCTGCCGGATTGTGGCTTGACGGATTGCTTGTGAGGAGTTGGGTTTATCTTAGCTGTATTAGAGTGGTAGCTCATCCTTGGAGGCGAGCTGAGAAGCTAGTATTATCTCTGGATCTTGTGTGGCCCCTTTGCGGCTCGGGGGGCTAAGGGGGAAGCAGAGTACCCCTAGAGATTGGCTGGGAGGTACCGGTGAGCTTTCTGCGGCTGGTGAGCGGGAGCGGCAAGGAGCGCGGGACGCGGCGCGGAGCGCGGGATGTCTTCCAACGCGGGCGTAAGGCAACGGTATGAATTTAATTGGTGAAGTAGAAAGCATTTTTATATTCGAAAATTTTAATGTTAATGATGCTGTATATTCCATTTCATTCATCGCTCTGACTATATGAAATCATTCTTCCGTAATTCGGGACTGTGCAAATTAAATGATGGTGCGGGAAAGTGTAATTTATAATATTGCTGTTATACTTTTTTTTATTTAACGTCCAGGGCTGTATAAAACAATTGTTGTTATAATTTAGGACTGTGTATTGTGTTACTGAAAATAAAAATTCTGTCGGCAATTTCGTTTCAGCAATGTTATTGTGAGATTGTTCTAGCAATTTGTCTTTATATAACTGCACTGGAAAAGCTAGTTCTGGTAATTTCGTTTCTATGAATGATGATGGTTAAATGGAGATGAATCTCTTCTGGCCACCTCGATTTTGTACCTGGATTTGGTGACTGGTTTCCGAAAGAAAAAGATAAAGATAAAATGGTTGGTAAATTGTTACTGGTTTTGGTTCTGGCAAATTTCATTCTTGACTACTGTGGGCCTGCGGTTGGATTTTATTTTCTTTTGACTGAAAATAGAGAGACTTACTGCCCCCTCCTGCACTAAATCCTGTGTGTTGACTTCGATATGCCCCTGTTGGACTCCGTTTTTTTTTCTGGTTTAGATTTTCTTCTGTCGATTTTAATTTGTAACTGTTGCAACTTGTTTTTCTTGTTGAATCATGGAACAACGTCCACACTGTTTGAATTCGTTGGAATTTGTTTTTCTTGCTCATTTTACCTTACGAATAGTGAAGGTTTTGATTGAGTTGACTGCGTTATGCATTGGGAGATTTTTATATTTGATATTAAAACCTTTGAACCCACCTGTGTCATGTCAATCTCAGCCGTTCATTTTTATTGCAACAACGTCATTTTATTTGCTTTTGAAAGATTGCAACCGTGTCATTGCAGCGCGCGTGTTATTGCCAGTGATCTTTAATGGCCCTCGAACTGCAACAGGTGGTTATCTATCCCTCCCAGTTTTCCACACTCTATCCACTGCGGTTGGTTATGACCCCTCTGCATGGTGTTACTCGACTGGCCGTCCGACCGTGGGTTCTATGCGTCGATTTGATCTGTGCGTTTGCCATTCTGCGTGTTGATTTCGTTCTATGCGTTTCCGATCGCTCTGCGTTGTCCCCGTTCCATTTTTACATTTACCAAGTCGTGGCAGTGTTGTTCTCTGGTGGGCCACGATGGTTATACTTTTCTTTTCTTGCCGAACAAAGGAACATCGCCGTTTCAGTTAAGACTGTGTGGATTCTGTGGCAAGTTTGATGGCTGACACATAATTAATGACAGTTTTTGGGCAACCAGGGTTTTAGCGTTATAACCGTTGCTGGAATTGGTAAGGAGCATTAATGTGTGATATTAATGCCATTGTAGTCGACCACCATTATCTATTCGGTTGGCCTTCTGTGTTATTACTCATCCTTTAGATGCAAGCCGCTCATTCATACATTTATATAATTAATTCTATTTGGTTGCTTCTAATTTCTTGTAGTTGAAATAGCTGTATCCTTAAAATTTGACACCAACATTAAGATGATACATTGGATGGTCTCCTTTAATCCATCCCTACCTACCTTACTATTATCAAAATAAGAATTTGTGTTACCCGTAGACAGCTCCTTACTTCGACCTTCTTATTTATCATGTCTATTTTTATCATTATCGTGGATTATGAGTTTATGAGGTTCGAGTCAGTCACGTCTTTTATTATGACTGCTTACTTGGATAACTTAAACGTAGATATGGACCCAAACCCTTATGACTTTAGGTGTTGGAATGTATTGTGATTAAGACAGTAATTGTATTTATGAGGGGATTTATATATTGTCATCATAAACGTGGCTATTTTTAATTATTGGCCTTTTTAATTATTGTTAATTTTGGTCCTTCCTAAATTTTTTTATTTTTAATTATGATCAATTTAAATATGGTTATTGCTACATATTGTCATTTAAATTATGATGTCATATTGATAATCTTAACCATGATGTTAGTTATGGATATGGTGTTGTTTTTATATATTGACATTAGGGACCGATAATTAAATATGGTTATTGCTACATATTGTCATTTAATTTATGATGTCATATTGATAATCTTAAACATGATGCTATTTTATGGATATGGTGTTGTTTTATATATCACATTAGGACCGGAAGTACAATTTAATTATGATGCTTTATTTTGTCTCTCTTTTCTGATATTTTAGATGACATTTTTAAATATCTTGGCATAGAGTCCCTTTGTAAAATAATCGCTATTTAAATAATGCCTTTTAAATATTAAAATGGTTATATTCTTGTAAATATGATGGTATATTGATATATTCAAATATGCTGTTATTATCAATACGTTATTTTTATATTAAATTATGTAAGGGTACCCATGTCATTATAAATTAAGGTGCAACTTTTAGTGTTAGGTGCTTTATGTAAAAAATAAAGGCATCGTGGACTCATCTTAATACGATTAAAACTTGGGTTATTGATGATCATAAAATAAGGTCCTAGAACCCAGTACCATGAATTTCTAAGATTGCAGTGGGGAATCTGCAATTACTTAAGTTTACATTCTTAAACGGTTGGGCTGGGTATCTCGTCTACCAATGGAGTTCAAGGGAGTATTGGGCCAGTATTACATGCCTTGAGTCATTGGAAATACCTTGTCTTAACATTGTTGGATCATTGACGGAGTCCTTCGGATACGCACGTCCGTAGAGTTAGTGGTTGACTTGAGTTGTTGTTGTACTTGTACGAGATCGCCTCATGTCTGGTCTCCATGGTGTCGGCAAGTAATAGTCACTCCCGTAGCCTTTAGGAGACATGTCCTGCGGTAGGTAGATTTTCCGGTAAGGGGAATCCAGCTAGTTTTATCATGTCCTTCGGGCTCAAAGATGGTTTCACTCTTTGCGACATTATTACACCGATGTAGAGATTACTACATCAGCCTCGAAAGAAATTTAGTCAAGAGCCCTTTCCAATCTCTTCGAGAAGAGCATATAAGCAGACTAAAAGCCCTACTGCTGTAGAGAAATAGTAAAACTTCCATTGCTGGATCTTCCTTCTGTGATTCACCGTATTTACACCTCGGGTGGTGTCGTCATTGGTAAAATGTTAGTTGTATGCCTTATGTCTAGGGCATTTATCATTATTGTCACCGTGGATGCGTCGGGTCGCTCCTTGTTGTGTCTATCTTACCTGCCTTAGCCCTAGGGTCGTCAGTTTCACCCAAGGGCCACCAAGAGCCTCGTCTAATCTTCTTTCGAAGATATAAGACTAAATCACTCTTTCCCGTAGAAATAGTAACCTCAACACTTTTTTCAGGACTCTTCCTCTGTGGTTCTTACCGCAACCCCAAAGATGTATTAATGTTTTAAGATGTGTCTTGTATCAAGGATCGATAATATTGTGCTTTTACTCGCTGTGTGCCTTTAGTTCTTTATTCTACCGCGGGTTGTATCCGTTGGTTGTCGAAAGTGATGCTGCATAAATTATGTAACGCAAGTTGTTATCACATGCACGCATACATTTAAAAAAATAAAAAAATTTGGGTGCTACATGTTACTAGAATGGTTGTCAGAACGAGGAGGTCGTTACATGAATATTCTATGGAGGAAATCCCATCATCTTCAAAATTTGAATATCTTCATGCAATGTATACATATCAATTTGATGATAATCATCCACATGAGAAGCCATTATTTTATCATGTAATAAACTCTTCACATTACTATTTTGTTAATGAAATGTTGAATGATATACCAAATCAAGAAGAGTTCCTAGCCTTGATCAATCAAACACTCATTCTTAATGATACTTCATATGAAATTCATTTCTTTGAAAATCCTTTATCACTTAAGTGTTTGTTGTCCACTTCTGTTCTGGATGAGAAATATCACCCACTTAGAGGCTCCCTTACAAATTATGTTGCATGGAATTTTCATTCATGAACCTCATCAAGTATGTTTCTTGTTGTTGATTTCCTTCCAACAATAATATGATGATAATTGTAAATTTTGTGATGGAATTAAGTCATGGTTGGAGGAATCTTACATATCTGCATGTAATGGGAATCATAACGCCTCTAAATTTAACTTGTTGAGTGGAAACTTGTTTGAATCAATTCTTCCTATCCTTCATATCTCATTACTTCATTCTCTACAATTAGCCTTCAATGAACATGTGTGGTTGTAGGTTTGGAGTTGCTTGATTAGCTTCACTGGCATTATGCTTATACCTAGCTTCCTTTCAACAAGTGTAGGTTAGGTTAGAAATAATATTAACATAGTCTTCTTACTTCATTTCTTCCTACATAGCTTAGATAAATGTTTTTATGTTCATATGAATTGCATAGGTTTAGATTTGTTTTGTTTCATTCAATAAAGATCACCAACTACTACAGCTTCTAATTTGATTTAGTGTAAGATTCTCTTTTAGTTTAATTCCTTTCATCAAAGTTTTCTTCTTTTAGTGAAATTCTCTTCATTTTGTTTCACTAAAAGTTTGGATTAATATTGGTTTTCCTCCATATTCATGAGGAAACCATGTGCAGGAATTCTCCGAGAGGTTCAATTGCAAAATTCACTTGTGTCAACAAAATTTAGTCTAACATTGATAGTTGGGAAACTAGTTACCCCAAAACGTTGAAAGAAAATTTGTTGGGAAATTCTTTACAGTTCAACCAAGATTGATATTGGATTAAAGAAACCATGTGTGTTGTTAATTTCCTTACTCAGGATGGTGACTATTGAGAAGAACACACTAAATCATTTGTGGATCTATGACAGAGGGTATGCCTGAGAATTCATGGTAGACTTTTCTATCCTTTTCCCAAATTCCTAAAGTCCTATCAATCTTCTGGGGAAACTACTATATTTTCCTTACATCTAGTATATGCCCTTTGAGGGAATAACGTATAAAGTTTTAGTATCCATCTAATCTATTTAAGTGGAATCTAATATCAAGTATATTGGTCAATAAAATGGCTCTCAAACAAACCTATTTAGGGAATAACTCGTAATAATGACAATTATAGTCATTTGTTTTCCAAAAAGAGAGATTGCACAAGATAGACCAACATTAAATTTCAAGCCTACTCTATCTCCTAGAAAATGGAATGGGTAATACTCATGGTTTGATATCATATACCAAACATATTTTTGTTATCATTTTCAGATTATTGTGGTGAGTATTTTTTAGAAATATTTTCCAAAGTTGATCATGGAAATATATATATTCAATTGAACAAAAAGGCAATATTTAAGGAAGACAAACTTGTTAAGAAGGTTGGAATTCAGACCAAGGAAAACACTGTAATATATGGTTGATAAGCATAATACGTAACATCAGTTCTAGAGATTGAATAAGTGAAAATGAAATAGACATGTCAAAAGGCAAAAGTCAAGGAAAACTTGGAGCAGATACAATGGAAGGAGCCCTGGCTAACTCTTTCCCCAAAGAAAATGGAACTGTTTTTTTTATCTGGGAAAAATCATGATGAGGAATCTTATCCATCACTTCAGGAGTTAAAACCCATTTGAATGAAGTATCATGAGTATTATATTTCACATGGATTAATCGTTTCAAGAAGTTGCAAACTTGTAGCTAGTCGAAATGTGTTAATATCCTATAATCTATTAGAAACACTCAATCTATAATTTCTTTATCTATCAACTGCATTTCCTAATTACACATTGTTGATCGTCATTCATCTAAAAGGCTTGATTTTTCAATTGCAATAAGAAATTGGACTGAATTCATCTCTATCCTTGAATAGTTATCTCTCCTAATTAAACATTTTTTCTTCCCATTCTTCATCATCATCTTTCCCTTCAGCAAATTAATTTCTTCATTTTTTTTGTCTTATGACCTATGATTATATTTCATGACATACAAAACTCTCACCTCATTTTGTATTTTCTATGAGAAGCACCTTCACACCTGGAAGCTCTACACAAATCATCTTACGTCTCTTTCCTAGTTCATGAGCAAAATTAGGGGTCTCTGTTTGAAAATGAATCAAAAATATTTGGGATGTTGTGATAATAGTTACACCACTGGCTGGCTGGAGCATAGTAGCTAATCACATCTATCCCTGCAATAGCTGTTAAAGATCCTATCAATTGAGGGAACTGGATCCACACCTAAGCAGGTCTCATGTTGAAAAGGGCTGCCAAACACTTGAAAAAGTGGATATCTCACCCAACTAGGGTGAAAAAAGTTATACAAATTAAATACATAAAAAACCTTGCAAATAACTCAGACAAAAGTTAAAAATGCCATTTCCTTTCCCACCAACTCAATGTTAAACATGTACCTGAATAACTAGTTGGGAATGGAAAAGCAGGAAAGCTTGATTAGGACTAGGGGATATGTAGATATCATTTCCTATCGAGGGATATAGATTCTGCTATCAATAGATTGGTTAAATGTGACACCATTATGACTCCATTGAAATGGACTCTCAGCATGGAACAAGTTCACTTATATGTAACATATGAAAATGTTTATTTATCCTAAACTCATCCCAAAGATGTATCAATGCCCAAATATATTCATTTTAAGTGCCTTTAAGGAAATAAATTATATCATCATTCATCCTCCATAACAATAAAAGATCTTTTCCATCCAATATGCAACTCACTAGTGAGCCACAAAATGTCCAACCAGTAACTATTGGGGTTTCATTATCTCTAATTTTTAAAGTTAAAAGTAATTTCTGCTTAATCTCTCTATATTTTTTATTATTCTTGTGCCAGGAAAGTTGCGTATATTTTGTCTCTCACCTCCAGGTTTCCCATTTGTTGTTCCCCACAAATAACCTCCCACCCTTTCTCTTGTCTTAGCCTCATCCAAGATAATAAATTCATCTCCATTTTATCTCCAACGGAAACTCCCCACACTCTCTCTCTATACAAATATTCCAAGTTATCCCTCAATTCCTACCTCTTCTTTACTCTTCCCTGCTAATGCTTCCCACTACTAATTGGTGATGGCTGATCCCTTCTTCCTGCACTACTATAACATTTTAATGCATGAATCCTTCTCTTCCACCTTTCAGTCAAGTCAGTGTCATTTTGTTTTTCATCAGCCTACTCATCTACCCTCCCTTTGAACTGAATAACGCATACCTGCTTCCAAACCTCTAACTCCATCTTCATCCCAGTGGAAATTTCACATGATCAATGTCATATCACCAATATTAATAGTCATACTATTAGGCTTCATGTTTGTATGCCTTCTACCTATAAATCACTCTACTCATAAGAAGTTTCATAATATACCCAGTTTCCTTCCTTCAAATATTTTCTTTTATTCAGACAGTCCTCTTCTTCTCTTACATGCTACTCTAATTGGATAAAGCTCTGTTGTTGAACAAAAGATTTTTTTCTTCCTCTAATCTAAGTCCCCTTTTTTCTCCTCAATGGAGCCATCCTTATCTAGAAAGGAGTCAAAAATCTTTCAGTATTTTTAGCTCTGGGGTCTGGCTATCTTCCAGCCTATGCATGTTTTAATACAACTGGAAGTCCCACCCAAATCCAAAAAAGCGGATGATTGCTGAATTGAACTGGGATTTTGAAGTACAATTGTTCCGAATCCCACCTCCAGCATAGCTGATTTTAGAGGGGCCAGGCCTGCCAGCTAATTTTTACCATTTGTGGTTCTTTCCAAAAACTAGATTCTACTATTTTGAAAAAATGATCTCAAATGCAACTTATAGGATAAAAATTATTTTCACCTTTAAAAACTCACCAAAACCTATAAATACCTTTCATACAAATCCCTTAGAAATTCGAAATCGCCTTTGGCAAAAATATCACCATATTTTATATGAAGGTACGCGAAGGGATAAGTAAGATTCGCCAAGGTTTCAGCATTTTAAAATAATAAATTCCAATCCTTAAATAATCCCCGTCGAGCTTCTAATGGTTCTTCTTTGCCATCCTAACTTAAAACAACATTCTCAAATGTCCTAACGATTTTGACGGGGTTACCTTTAACGCCATGAGTATCGGAAAGCCGAAACATGTTCTAATAAATTGTCAACGCATTTAATTGGAAATCAAAGAGTTGACTTTGGGGTCTCCTTAAAACCCCATTCCCGGTTGGTTAAATTTAAAAGATAATACTATGTTTATTAGCGGTTGGCAGTTTATCGATAACAAACTCAATTCTAATATCTCCGTGGATTTCTTTATAGTTAAAGAGTTGCCTGAGTCCCAACCAATCCATAAAAGTAAATACCCAACCTCCATCAAAGCGATTGAATTTGGCATGGGTTAAATATGGTTAGCTCTAAAGTCAACCTAGCCGCGGTTTCTGCTGACGGGATTGACTTCCAGGTTGTCTCAGGGACACAATACTGCTCAAACTCTGAAACATGAAATCCCAAAAGAATTAAGCGCCAAATATAACTAACTTCAATTTTAAAAATGCTAAGGGATAATAAAATAACTTTCTATGTTTCTATCGAGAGTTTTTGATGACCTTCCTTTCAAACCGCACTTGAAAATCGCTGGAGTATATGTGATTTACAATAAATTAATGAAAAATGTTTTAACATAAGTGATATCCCCGAAGCACTAATCCAGCATCAGCATTTAATTCTTTATCATCGATGGTATCACGCCTAAATCGGTGATAAAGGTATAAGTCAATTTCAATTTCATTCCGGTTTCTAATTTAGGAGCAAGTTATTAGATTCAGAGAATCCTTCCCCGAACCGGTTTTCATTTTATCACAAACGTCATGGCACCCATAAAAGAGCCTAAGAAGAGTGAGAAGGTAGGTGACAGCTCAAATCCAGATGGAGATGCTATATCTGAAACTACGCCACATGTTGTGGATTCAACCAAGTCCTGGAGGTAGATTTTTGAAACCTTAGACTATGAGATCTGTAATGCTCCTCAGACGCATTTCCGCGGTGTTCAGTTTGTATCCTTCAAACAAACTCCAAAGATAAAGCACTCCAGATTCATAAAATAGCCACAATAATCGACTCCATTCTATATAATGATACGGAGATTACTAATTTTACATTATTCTCATCCGGTGACCACCAACGACATGTAAACTTATTTGTTGCCTTTAGAGGGGTCTGTGGCCTGAGTTCTTGAAGGGATAAGGGAGAAGAACTTTTCCCGAAAAAAGCGTACCTTCCCTGTAAAACCCGCCGCGCTGGGAAGTTCAGGTCATAGGCAGTTGGTGAATGCCCGATTCTCGCAATAAACATTCAGCCGTTAGAGGTATCTGCAGTCAGGTAACTATAGCGTGGGTGCGGAAATGCCCACGGGAAAACGAAGCCGCTTTGAATCTCTAGAAGAAGAAATCGCATGGTGGCAGTAATCCGGCACGGTTTGATCTTACTCTGGCTTACGCGATTTATGGGATTCATCCAACTCCTGCACCTCCCATCCCTCTTAACCTATAAAAAGAGAGGAGCTTCCTGGAGAAGGGGTCTTGAGCCGAAGTCACTTCCTGGAGCCTGGCCTGGAATTGTTGTAGTTTGCCGGCGGCCTTATAATTTCTCAGTTTGCGACATTAGATTGAGTAGCCATCGCCGATTCCAGTCCTTAACCTTGAGAAAGGCGTGTGGGGAATCCAAGGGACAGCTTGAAGGGACTCCAAATGGCACCGCGACCATGGTTGTAACTTCTTCTGCACGGTTCTATGATACTATGATTCTTCCTATAAAGCTTGTTGCATTTTACTGTATGATTCCTTGACCACATAATTAGGTTTATATTGAGTTTATGAAATTACTATCACTTTGGTTGGTTAAGATCTTTTGCAGAATCATCATTATATGAGCATTTGAACGGAGCTAAGATGGCGATGAAGAGAGGAAGCAACATTTAAACGGTATGTCACTCATCCACCTTTAGTTATTAAAACTGAAGCATCTATGGTAACTTTGGCTGGCGCATCATGTTCCGTGTGTTTTATTCGACCAGTGGATCCAGGGAGCATCCGCGTAGCGCCCCGCACCTACCTTCACCAGTCCTCCAGTCAACACCTGGATTTAGAGAAACCGGTATCCAGGAGCATTTGGGGCATGTAAAGGCTGCGGCCTCTTCGGGGAACCGCCGTAGTACATCCAAGTAGTCGTATGTCCGTCCCCTACTTCAAATGCCATTTATAATGTAATTCATAGAGGGACTTTCTAAAGAAAGGATGCGCATCTCGACTGCCATATCCAGTAACGTTGAATGCAATTCCAAATGAGATTCTGATATATACTCCATGGGTGCTTATTCCGTTCAGCGTATCTGCTAAACGTAATACATGGTTTATATAGGCTTTGATAAGCAGGAGAATCTTGAGGAAAACTTTCAACGCATTTCCCTTCGAAATAATGATGCAATTTATACAATGGGCGGTCGAGGGTTTCAGTTTCAACCGGGGTAAAATTTTATCAGATAATTTAACTAAGGAGATTACAGAGTACCAAACAGAAAAATCGAAAGGCCAACCTACATCTTTTTGTCCGTGAGGCTTATGGATGTTATCCGTTTATGACTCCATTCCCCTGATGAATTGGAACTGGAACCGTACCATGGAAACCCATTCAAGTTTATCACTCTAAACTATGGGAAGAAATGTTAGCAGCTTTTCGACGGGGCCATCCAAATCACGAGTGGTACCATTTTACAATTTTGTATGGTTGTGCGGTTCCCTCTGATATTTCAGAGCCAATCTGCGGGAAACCTCTGCAAGGCATTTGGTTCATTAAAGAGGGTTTCTCTCATGGGCTGGTTTTGGGTGCCTAATTCTCCCTCGTGCACCTCCCAAATTCCCTTCCCATGGCATCTCCAAACAGGAGGTGGCCTACCACGGTGGCATCAGAACTGAAAGCATCCTGGCAGTTCGCCAACGTTTTACATTTAAAGTGTTCACAACGCCATCCTTGGCCATTCCAAGGTAGAAGCTGGTGGCACCAGGAAGGCATCAAATTAGTAGCATCTTGAACCTCGTAAAAATATGATCCTTATAAATTGTATAGGAAACTATATTTCACAAGAAGGAAATGTATGAAATATGAATATTCTCCCCTGCTATGACATGTCTGAAGGGAGCCAACCTATGAGGAAATATTGTGATATGAGTTCAGACAACAACCCGAATTTTATAGGGACCATCTCTTCCCTGACTCCCAAAGCAATGAAAAGCGGGTTTGACAAAGATACCGACAGGAGAATCCCAATAAAACTCTCCCTCCAACCTGCTAGCGAAATCCCCTAGGTTCTATTTAGGAGGTCATGATAGCAGATCCAATAAATCCAAAATAATCTGGTTGGTCTCTTCACAAAAATTAGAAGCTTCACAAACAAAGAACCCAAAGTCTGAAACAAAAGTTAAGCTCGAGACACCTTGAAAGTCGAGTCAAATGATTCCTATTTTATCATAAACTATTCCTGTTGATATCCCCAAAACAACAAGAGAAACTCAATCTTCAGAATTGGGAAACCCTATTTCATCATTAACTCCTATACAATCAACCTTTGGGATCCCCCATATGCAAGTCATATATGCTAGTGACCTTACTCCTATCTCTAGAGAAGAGATAACCCCCTTCTGACTACTTTTTCAGTAAGAATAGGAAATTCGTAGTGAAACAAGAAATTCATCTGAGAGAAGGTACAATGGTGAATAAACATTGGGAAGCCCGGTAGATGGGTGAAACCTAGGAAGGTTATGAAGACTTCACTATGTAGCCCCAAGGGATCTTTGAAATCTTTTACTCTGAATTTACGCATTCTCACCTCTAATTTCCGTAAAAACAAGGGTCAAATAAAACTGGGTAACGAGTATCTTGAAGCTGGGGACGCCAAATAAGGTGTGCATGTAAAATAAATATTCAAGAGGGACGAATCAAGAATTGAAAACACATTTGTGAACTTACACCGATAAGCAGCTGGGAAATGTAAATTGTTAAGCCCAAATTTAGAGGAAGCAATGTTGAATGCAACGAGTCGCCATTCTACAAGAAGAAGGTAGGAGATGTGAGCAAGGTGATTGAGTTGAAGTCCAATAAAAGGACAAAGCCAGAATATAATTAACATTTTTCAATCCCAGCAATCTAGGAGGTGCCCGAAACTACATGCAATAAGAAGAACAAACATGCTTTCGAAATAGGAAATCATGCCCAAAACCACTTCCTGAAATGCTTTACCCACGATAACATTGCTTCAAGGAGAAAGAGGCGCGGCTAATCTCAGGTTTCTTTTTCAGCAGTAGAAGCGCTTTTGGCTAGAGGGAAGTACCAAAATCCCAAAGTTTAATTGTAGAAGAACAGATCGTGGGAGAAATCATATTAAAACATGGAGGCCACATTTTGGAAGCGAAAAATGGTAAGATAGCTAAGAAAGAACGAAGATGTTTGACTAGATACAAAACACATCACTTGGTAAAGGATTGTCCTAGGCTATTAATAAATCATCGTTGTATGCAATCAACCCATATCAAAGGAGCTATAAATGAATCCAAGTTCGATTTTAATTGGGAGGGACTTGAGCATCACCTAAACGGATATACAAATCCTAAATATGTCGTTAGATAACATGCCTTTTGAAATGGAAAAGATTACATAGCTTTGCCCTGTAAATTCAGTTATGGGAGTTCGTGCATTAATAGCATTACAAACCTTCTACACCATGTTTCCCAGATAGCCGAGTGCCTTTGGACTTGGTTTGTATAAAGGGTTCAAAGAAAATGTTGAACAATGTGGTTGTATGCTCAGCTCCAACCTGTAAAGCAAACTGCAAGAGTTCTAAATTTTGTATCTCAGAACTTAGGCACCTAGGGATTGCTTAATACCCAACCACTAGGGTTGATAATTTTCTGTACAAATATATAAATTCCTGAAAGATTAATTGTGGGGGTTTTCCCGGCTGATCAGCAAAGAAATTTTTCATTTCTAAAATTAAATGCAAATTAAAAGACTCCAACCTACGCGTTTGAGTTATATGTCTCCTCATATTCTACATTTAACTTCTTATATATCTTGGATGAATTCTTAGTCAGAATTAGAAGTACAACCTCTGGCAGGATTGATTATTTAGTCATTTAATCCTTATGTAGATTTTCCTTTGTAATGAATGCTAGCAATATCATGAATTACTTAGATTTCTACAATTTTATGCTTTGTCAAAGTTTTTCTTGTCTATTTTCCTTCTCTGCCAAAGTGAGATTCCTTCCTTGGTTGATGCTTCACATTATTCCATAGCTTTATGTTTTCTTCCATTCCATTCATGGTTTTCAGTTTAACTCAGGTACGAGAAATGACCTTTGATTTTGTTATACAATTAATTCAAAATTTGGGATTTTTTCTTACATAATCTAAAATAGAAACAATAACCTAAAAAATAACAAATCTTTAAAACTCTTTCCTCCAAGGATTGTACCCTCATTTGATTGTACCTGTTACGAGACAACCCAATATCGAACCTGATTCTACAGATCAGACAAGTATCGCTTTAACTCTTTTTAAACTAGTACCACCTGGGTTGAACTTGAATGTTCATGGGTAGCCATTGAGTAGGACATTAGCATCCATGATTAATTGGAATATGGACAAGAAAACTTATAAATCATTCATAGCTCCTTTTCCCTTGAGAGTTGTTTTTCCTTTCTTTATATCATAGACCCTCTTTATTTTTGGATGCCTAGACTTTATACTTTCAAGCCTTAAGTATAAAATCTGTACCAACACCTCTCATGTCACAAATTCATCAATGAAAGGATGTCGACCCATCATCATCATCAAGCACATCAAAGACAACCCGCTTCCTCTCACCAATGTTGAACAGGTCGGCGTAGTGCACTTTCGCCTTGAGGTTTATCTCGTTCCCCTCCTAGATCATATCCCTTATTGTTGCGTTCATCAGTCAATATCCTTACATTTCCAATGATTAAAATCTCTATGCCTATCTAAACAATTGGTCATTAATTTCCTTTCTCAACTGATTCTCTTAAAATCAAAGTCATAATCAAGTTTTAGTGTTCCTAATGGCTTTGTTCACACACACTGTACTATCTTGTTTGTTTTGGGTTTCTTGAAGTTACAAATAAATATCCATTGTGGAAGCCTCACCTAACATCATATGGGTTAATCATAACACCTATAGGTCTTGTGTTGGTTATGAAACTCACTTTGGGAGAAATTTTGTCCTTTAAGCTCCTAGACAATGCTAAGCGCACTGGACATCAGTTGGCAGTTTTGGAGTATTTGAAA
This sequence comes from Picea sitchensis, assembly GCA_010110895.2. Taxonomy (NCBI): domain Eukaryota; kingdom Viridiplantae; phylum Streptophyta; class Pinopsida; order Pinales; family Pinaceae; genus Picea; species Picea sitchensis. The sequence goes on from SNQJ01S0088332.1 coordinate 72,032, forward strand.
CTTTGTGCTATTAATGCATAATTGTAGTATTAATGGGTGGATCAATATCTTATACATCAAAGTTGACCCAACAACTAATGAAATTAAATTTGGATAAAGCGCCAACGAATGCAGGACCCAAACTTTCATTAAAAAATGCCTTTGGGTACAATTTTTCGGCATCCATCAAAGTAATTTTTCATCTCTGAAATAGACTAATTGTATTATTCTCTTCATTACGATTCCAATGTAGCTTACAGAATCGAAATCTGAGGTCCAAAAGTGCCAAAATAATCATCTAGGATTTCCCACCAGCCAAGCCTCGATAGTCATGGCCATCAGTATAAATATATCCACTCAAATGATAGAACAACATGTTCATTTATATTGATAGAAAAGTTTTTATTTTCTCTTTGCATTGCAAAAAATGGAACCTCAATCAGGCACCGTAAGAGGAAGTTATGATATTTTGAACTCAAGCTCTCATCGTCTCTCATTAGTTCAACACTTAGAATTTTACCAATTTTTCTTTCCCCAGACAAAGGAGTTCCCTTCAACTCTTACGAGTTTCTTGGAGGAGTACCCTTCAACATTCCGAGCTGCTCGGATGAGTTTCCTTAAAATCCTTCGAGAAATTTTGGGGAAGTTGTTAATAAAGCCTCCAAGCAAGTTCGAGGAAGGTGTTAAGAAAGTCTTCAAGCAAGTTCAAAGGAGTTGGCATCAACTCCTATGAGAAAAAGAGAACCACCTCTCGTAAACTGACCATAACTTTTGACTCGGGTGTCAATTTTGTGATTTTTTTATACCAACGAAAAGGTATTTCATATATATACAACTTTATATTTATGTGATTTGATAAATTCCTAATATATAATATACTTATTCCAGTTCATAGGAGTTACCATCAACTCTTCCTACCAGGTCAGAGGAGTTAGTTCAAACTCCTTTAAGCATAAGAAGACTGAATTTCAAAAAATTGTCATAAC
>SNQJ01S0088333.1:0-16763 GCA_010110895.2 Picea sitchensis
TGTGAATACATATCAGCAACATATCATCAACAAATCATCTCCACAAGGAACACAAAGAACACAAGATGTATGTACAATTTTTCTTTTTATTATGGACTTCAATCCAGGGGTTTTCAAGCAACAACTGAATAGAGTAAAACTCTACAAGATCACCAGCTCTATATTCAAGACTCATCTTACATTCTCCGCACCAACTGAGATGAGGAAACAATCCTCAACATATATCAATATGTCAACATAAACAAGTGCATGAACCATGCACCAACCTGTGCCAAACAACCCGTAATCAACCTATACCATAAACAAGTGCATCCAACCATGTACCAAGTATATACCAATCATGTGTCAAATAATCATCAACAATGACTCATCAATATGTACCAATATAATCAACTATACACCTCATGTATGTGCCAACTCATCAACTGCTTGTCTCAACCATGACTAGTTTTGGATTAGTCAACAACCCCAACTTGAAATAATCATAACTTTGTACATGTACTGAATAAAGATATGAAACTGATACACAATGTTATTCAGTGTGTTTTATGCAATTCCTTCAGGTGGCACTGCTTGGAACCTCTCAGAAAAGGCGTTATAGCAAAAATGGCATACCTTGCTGAATTCTGGCTTATTCTAGAGAGCGATTTTGTAGAGCGTGGCCCGCACAAAATATCCTTGAATTGATCCAAAATTGTTAAAAAACATACTAAATCCTATAACCAAACCAAAACTTTTTGTCTCATGGAATTTGAATCTGTTATGAATAAGTTATGACGTGTTTACCTGAAACACCTATTTTTGACTAGTTTCAGGACTAGCCACAAACCCTATTTTCCACGGAGTGTAACTCCCAAAATCCAACGACCCACAAGCTGAATTTTTTACCACAGATACTTGGGTATGTTTTGTCAATGGAATAGAAATTTCACGGTCTGAATCATTATATAAAAAATTTTATAGCGCAAATGGTGAGATGAGCTGTAAATAACATACCTTAGAAAGAAACATCGAAAGAATTTATCCTTCCTTGCATTTTGGCCTTCTTTTCTTCACCTTTCCTCAGAATTTTGGCTTAGATATCCTTGGTTACCTCAGACACATATATATATATATATTCAATATTCTCAAGTGTGATTAAAATGAGAGAGCATTGCCTCTTATTTATACTCTCCAAGTAGCTTCCTTAAAAACATCTTCTAGGTCACTTGGCCCCACTTTCCTTATTTTAGAGTTAACCCACTTCTAATTTCTCCATTAAATTTATTATTTAAATAATTTATTTTGTATTCACTTTTAATTATAGTACATTCATCACTTCACTTTATTATTTACCTTTTAAAATCGCTTAAACCACTTTGACTACTTTGACCTTTTGGGGCTTCTAGATGACATGTGAGGGTCCTCCAACTTCGTAAGGCCATAACTCTCAAACCCTGAGGAGTTATGTGATGTTCCACATACCACCAGAAATGGCATAACATGAACTATCCATATAAAATAGGATTGTCTGAAAATATATCATAATCATACCATTACCCATCAAACAAACTTGTGTCCATTACCCAAACCTGGGGTCTCCAACTTCTCATGGCCATAGCTCTCTAACCGTGAGGAGTTATGTGACGTTCCACATACCACCAGAAATGGCATGACAAGAAATATAAATCTAGGATAGTTTCACCAACAATTTCCTTGATCTTCATCTCATTATTCCACATACAAGCATGGGTCCTCCAACCATTCTTCTAGGATAACTCAATCCGTAAAGCGTCTTCCCCCTCCAACTTCAGCAATATCAAACCCCTCGAGGAGTTATGGGATGTTCCACATACCACCAGAAATGGCATAACATGTAATATCCTATATATAAAATAGGATTGTCTGAAAATATATCATAAATCAAGTACCGTTACCCATCAAACAAACTTTGTGTCCATTACCCAAACCCGGGTCTCCAACTTCTCATGGCTATAGCTCTCTAACCATGAGGAGTTATGTGATCGCTCCCACATACCACCGTAAATGCATGACAAGAAATATACATCTAGGATATAGTTTCACCAACAATTTCTTTGATCTTCATCTCATTATTCCACATACAAGCATGGGTCTTCCAACCATTCTCTTTCTAGGATAACTCAACCAGAAAGCGCCTTCTCGGAGGGATTTCACCATAAGGGGAATCCACTTTGAGTTCATCAATTTGTGCACCTTATAAATAATGAGAGAAAGGGTCATCCCACCATTCTTCTAGGATCCTCAACTGGCAGCATCTTCCCGCGGAGGGTCACCATAAGGGACCACTTTGGAGTTCATCTATTTGTGCACCTTATCAATCATGATAAAGACAATAATGAGTCATCGCACATTTTTCCAACAATGCATCATATACCAATGAAAACCACAACGATCCATCTTCTCATCATGTATCAATGACAACTTCATTGATCCATCTTCATCATATCAATGACAACTCATTGATCCATATTCATCTATGCATTCTCATCAAGGAAAATACATATTATATTACATCAATCATCAATCAATCATACTTGACATCAACCAATCACTTGACATCAATCAATGACATCAATCATTCAAAACCATTGGCATCAATGACAACATGATCCAACATTCTCGGGCGAGCATGGCCCGGCATGATGGTCGGGACGTTATACATCCCTTATGTTGGTTTACCTACCCTTTGACAAACATCGCGAGCGTTTGACAATACTCCTTCTCGAAGTTTTTTGTGGATCATTGGCCACCATAGTCCCGCACACAATACATTTTGGCCATCTATAGCTTTGATTGCGTAATGTCCTCCTACTATTACCTCATGGGATTATGCTAACACTCATGGTATTTTGTGTTCTAAACCATGCCTTCTCATTAAGATGTTATCTCACTCCATCTTATATAGATGTCCCGTGATCAATTGATATTGGCAACCCTCAACTACTAGGGTTTTTTCTTCAAGCAGATATACTTTGGCGGGCGCAAAGCATCTATGTGCTCAAGCATTGAATGATATCTATGAAGTATTCATCAATGATCCAGAATCGAGAATAGTTGTGCATATGGAAAGTTGTCTTCTAAGTTTATAGGTTCTTCTCCATTTGTAACCCATGATAGGTGGTCAGGGTCCACATTTAAATTTCTTGTTTCGAATGACATTTAAATAAAAATTCTGGAATAGTAGTAACCATCGACAGATCTTCCCCCAACACCGGCTTGTTGACTATATATTTGTATCGAAAGGATATGTGAACATATTAAAGTGTTTCCACACAAATAATGTCTGAAATTTTGTAGTGTATAGACCATAGCTAGCTCCTCTCTCTCTATCGCGGTTATAGTTCTATTCCGAACCGATAGCTTCTAGCTTGTAAATGCTATCTATTGATCCAAATCCGCTATGGTTGTAATAAAAGAGTAGCTCCAAGTTCTATGGTTGTTATAATACATGTGCGGAAATGTCTTCTCCTTAACTGAAAGACTCACATCGACGCTGATGAACATATTTTTCTTTAGGGTATCCAAACCATGTTGGCATTTGTCGTTCCACTCAAACTTTGTATCCTTTCTTAGAAAATTTTCCATAGGTGTACGCATTCATGCATAGCTCATAATTTTCCTATAGTAACCTCAGGTGTCCCAACGCCGCTTCAATACGTAATGTTTTTGGTGGTGGTAAGTTAACAATTAATGCAATCTTTGCAGGATCTACTAATAAACACCGTTTGCATACTATAAGGCCTAATAGTATCCCAAACGATGTTACAAATATGCATTTCTTTATATTTAGTGATATCTAACACTATCTACATATTTCCATCATTAGCCATAAGACTTATACATGGCTCAAACAAATTGTAGACCGTCCAGTCGTCTAGATATACTTTGAGAAACCGGTGGATGAATTCCTTAAACGCAACAATGACTAATACTCTAGAAAAATATTGTTGGTGCATTCTTCCATCCAAACAACATGATTTTGTACTGATACAATCCCCATTATGTTGCAAACGTGCGGGTCTTGTATCTTTTTTCCTGTGCTATCTTGATCTAATGGTAGTCTGAGAATCCATTAGTGAATGAGTAGCTTCATGTCCTCCTACGTTCCCTAACACTTCATCCGTGAAAGGCGTGAGGGAATGGGTCGTAGGCATGCATCATTCAACTTCTGCAAGTCAACACATATCTTGATCCTCCTTGTTTTTTGTCCTATACTACCATTGGGATTATCCATTCCGGGATTGACCGGGTTCTATGATGCCATCTTGAGCATCCCGCTAATCTCAACTTTGACTTTCTACTTCTTATATATGGGGTTCTACTTATATGGTTTGTCTCCATCAATCTCGCTTCTAGCCTCGAAAGTGGTATCTTTCTATCTCTTTAGTTTTCCCCGCTATACCTTCTATTTATGTAAATGTTGTGGGGAATAAATCGTTGTATTCAAGATGCAAACAAACCTCCCAGTCCCAAACCCCGTCCGTCCTAATGTTGACTTTATTTACTTTAATCGGCATGGAGATGACTTCTGATTCTATGGGTGGGCCTTCCAAATCTATTTCTCCTTCTACTTCTTCAATTTGAATATCGCATGGATCATATTCATCCGATGATTTCCGTTGCACATGGTAACATGAAAACACTTCCTTGATTCATTCATTTGTTTTGTTGTTGTTCTTCTCTGATGAGTTCAATTTCGTGGTTGGATGAATATCACTCCTCTTATATTTTTAAGAGATGCCTATATGTTTGGGTTTTCATGCTCAAATGAGAAGGTGAATGTAAAATTTGTTGCAATGTCATCCATGTCGCAGTTCCTTTGCACAATTCCTAGTCCATATACCAATTCTTTGCCGGTATGCCCTAGATTATGTATAAAATGATGATGAGGCCATTCTTCTAGAGGTGTCATTTCCTATAGCGTTTCTACAATCCTCTCCAAGTGCTCACTACTGGTGTTTCTTTTGTCCATCATAATTTTATTGTTTTTACTTTTTGTTCTCATAGTCAACCTTATGCACACAATAATCGCCATTGATACCATTCTTTGATTGTCTCTTTGTGTGCCCCACCATATTGCGTGTGTGGCCTTGAGTGCTAGGATCAAGTGCCAACAGTCTCTAGTTCTCTAAGAATTCATATTCATATTGTGCTAAGAATGTTTCCAAATCCTTTACTCCATGGAAAAACTGGGTGGTTCTATGATTTATGTGCCTACCCATCTTACTCTGTGGTATATTCTTGTACATCTCCTCATGGATAATTCGTGTAGCCTTTGTTTCCAGTTTTCTAAGCTGGTATCTGAGTCTGTTACACATGATGTAAGGCTCCTCCAATTGAGTATCCCATATGTAGTTGGGTTCAAATAATCCTCATTGTGCTTAGTTGTTCTATACAACCGGTTGATTTCCTCTCTAAGTCAAAACAAGTAGGTTCTACAAACCTCTTCCCCTTTGATGGGTCCAATGGTGTGATGAACCTGTATTCTCTTGACTCAAAGTTCATTTTCCTAGTCTTCAGGTTGATTATCGCATGGTTAAGTCAAATTCCCAAATCCGCATCAAGTAATGTTAGTTAGGTGTCGTGCCATCCACTATTTCATGACTTCAAAATATGCTTTAGTGAGCACTCCATCTAGGTCTACTCACAATTCTTTCAATCTACCTATCGAGGACTCAGGTTGGTTTTCCAGCTTAATTAACAAGGGAATATCCTATTGTAGGTTCTCCCATGCATTGCAATGTCTTTGGTAGTACATTAACTTCATATCCTAGATCTATTATAATGTCTCCCATATTGAAATTCCAATGTTGGCATTCAATCTAAAATATCCCTACTTGTTCTTTCTTTTGTGTGTGGTAGGTGATTGGTTGTTTTTGGTTCTAGTTTTCCTCGCGTCTCGAGATTACATTTTTCTAGTATGTTTTGCAATATTATCACATATGATGGATCACTTAATACCTTTTACATGATTGAAAATCCCTTTGATTGTACTTACTTGTACCATGGAATGTAGCGTTCATGGTATGATCCAATAATAGAGGCATTTCATATTCGGGTGCTTCCTTGATTTGTTACGTAGCTGAAGTCTTCGCAATATCTTCCTTATGAAATTCTTGTCCTGATTGCTTAAATGTCTCCTTTTCCTTCTCCACGTCAAACCGCCTCCTTGGTTTCCATACTTTCACCCATTCATTTTGTCGGCTACATTTAACAAGAAAGAACCTACGTTCTAGCTCCTCCAAAAGTAACTATATTAATGTTTCGCCCTTCCTCCCTTGCTTCGACAAAAATCCATTGGACATTCTCGTTGTTCTAGTTCCTCTTTTCCTAGATATTTACAGTAGTGTTCTAACATTCTTCAGATCGGGTCCGATGCACGATAATACATACAATTTGCTGGTGGAATTGGACATTCTCGCGTAATGTCTTGAGTTATTGACACTGTGACACACCACATCCTCTTCCTCGTCCGAAACCTCCTATTGCTCATCCTCCACCTCAGATCCTACCCTATCTTCTCTCGACGTGCTATACTACAGAGCATGATTATATTTCACGGGATTGTACTGAGGTTGTGCTTATGCTTGTACCATGGCTGCACATTATTGTATGGTTGTTACAGAGTATACTACCGCTGTCTAGTGTTGTATGGAGATAGATATGGATTGAATTGTGGTGTGTCTTTCCCTATCATCATTTCTTCCTCCACACTCACATACCTCCTGATGTCCTTTCTCGCACTAACTCCATAGTTCTACAATATTTGGCATCGTGGCCCACCGAATTGCAAAAGTTGCAGTATGAATTCTTTGGGACTCTCTAGTATTTATGCATCATCGGGAAGTGATAGGGATCATGACCATGTTTCTTGCACTTCACACCATGGTCCCTTCGTACATTAGGTTTGGCATCCTTGTTGCCATATATTATGCAAATGTTGGGAATCTACCCCTTGTGGTGTCCTTCCTTCTTGCATGTGGTGCACCAAATAGATTCTCATTTGTCTTTGGTATTATTCTGGGCTTAGTTGAAATGTTAAGTTATTCAAGTCCTCCTTCATCTCTTCAATCGCTAGTTTGATTATTGGTAATAGTTTTCTTCCAGTTGCAAGGATACCTACAAAGCCTCCGTCACAAGCCTGAAACTTATGTTGTCGTAACTGATATTTTAAGTGTGGGAGTAGTGAATTGACAAACAAGTGTCTATGTTGCATCTTGGTCAATCATGAGATATTTTAAATTTCCTTTCATTCGTTTGAATCTTTGATCAATCTCCCATACAAACTCTGTTGGTTTCTGTTTGATCTCGATCATCTCAGTCATGAATTGATCCTCTAAACTAGGTCACTAAAAATTCATTGATTAATTTCTTCTTCACATATGCAATGGTTGTAGGCACTCCCTGTGGATTATTTATTGTGAGGCCCATACACAAGTCTAGTGAGAGGTCTCTAAATGCGATTTCTATCTACACAACTTTTATATCTTCATCTGTGATTTTTTTTTCTTCCCAGATATTTGCACAAACAAACAAGTGCTTTTCAGGGTCTTATCAAGCATCCTAAACTCTTGTAATCTGATGTTGGGATCGTGTCCTGCCATTCTCAATGTTGAACTACTACCTTCATGTGGTGTAGATAATCATATAGTAACTCCTATAATTCATAGGATCATCCGTTGACTAGAAATTTTTCACTGGATATTTTCTTTGCTTTGCAAATAATATTTCATTTCTAGAAATTATTTTCAAGGAAAGGAAAGAAAAGAAAATTCATGATTTTTGATGTCGAGTGGTGTTTCCAACCCCATGGTGACAAAAGCAAGGAAAGCAATGCACAAAACCCACAAAAGTCACTAAACCTAAGTTTTTGTCAGCCCGCTTGAGAATAAAGAACGTGCTTAGATCGATGATCAATCTAGTGGCACATAGATCAACAACTAACAATGGATTTCGCACTTCTCGACCATTCGGATTTTAATAGTGGGGGGGGTCTAAAATGGTGATTAACAAGTGCACACAGATATACGGTCATCATGAAAACACGTAGATGGATGGTCTACAAGACATTCTGGACCCCATCAATTGTTCTTCCTTTAACGATGGGCAGGGGTCTGGAATGATGCAGTTTTCCCCAATGGGCCCCATCCCAGCGTGTCATCCATCCACTGCATTGGATCCCCTCTGCTCCAAACCAATTACTGCTTACCACCCTTCCAAATTAACACCATACCGAAAATACCATACCACCCCTATCTCATGACATCATCCTCCATTATCATGACACCCATCCATGAATAAACCAAACTTAGGATAAACAAAATAACAATAAATTAATATGTTAATAAATTTAGTGTATTTAGACCAATAAGCTAAGTTAGTTTTGTTAGCAATTGATTAATTATTAATTAGTTAATTAACTAATAATTAAGTTAGTGTTTAGGTTATTTTAGGTTAGTGTTAAAATGTTAAAATAAAATTAATTAATACAAAACCCATTTAATAAAAAAAACATAAAACAAACAAAAACATATAAAATGAAACAATTAAATATAATACATATAAAACAATAAAATAAAATAAATTAATAAAAATGAATAAAAACAAAACACAAAAAATAAAAAACATAAAGAATATTAAAACAAAAATCAAAACAAAAATAATACTATCCTAACTTTCCCACCCTCTTCCTATGCATTTCGGACCCCTTAAAACCCCACTTACCACCTCGGGGGTCCGGAATACCACCTTCCCAAAAAACCGCCAACATTTTCAACCAGTCATCTTACGAAGCGGATTATGGGCTAACAGATACATATTTTAAAACACCGAGAGAGGTTTTTTTTTTTTTTTCATCACGGGATGAATAACAAAACCTCTTCCATATTTTGCAAAGGTACCACCAATTGGGAGAATCAAAGTTGTCTTTCAACCTCATCTTTTGGATTTTCGGTTCTTTCTACATACCCTCGATTTTGTGGGAGCTGCTATGAAGCTGAGGCAAATTGAAACCAAAGGAGGTTTTGTCCAGAACATGCCCATATATGACAAAATACTTCATGTTTTTCCTAGGTTTCATAATTGAAGAGAAACATATGTCCGGTAGGACCCCTTTTCAGTAAATTCAACCTATCTTCATGCATGGATGCTTAGGATTTTGTGGATTTGTTGCTATTTTTGGCTAAGGCGGTTGAATACAACTTCCAAAAATTGTTGGGGGATTTCCCATTTTATTGATGTGAGTTTAATGTAAAAAAGTTGATGATTGAGATCTGGATTCATTCCCCACAGGGGATAATTTGTAATTTTCCAAATGGCTTCCCAGAAATAAAAATTGTATCTGCAGGATTCTTGTGTTAGAATCACTTGTGATGTTTTTCCTCTCTGGGTAATTGTATTCTTAGTATGTAAATACATTTGATGTTTTCCTGATCCAATCATTGAAAGAAAGATTACAAAAAAGAACTTGTTTTTTGCACTCTATTTCTAGTCTTTTAATGGTCTACAAAATGCATGTTTTCGTTTGAAGTTGAGCATAGGAATTATTATCTACTCCTCTGCTTGGTGGATTTTTAATTCTTTTCCTCTCCTCCACTTCATTTAATTCAATTTGATCCATTAGTCTTTCTATCCCTCACTGTGGTGACAATATTACATCTGAGATAGATTCATTTTCAGAAAGGTAGACCCCATGGCCCAATGAAAATTCGGGTTTTCAATCTTCCAAACACCTCAAATCTAAAAATCCAAACTCTGAATTCATGATAGCTTAATATCTATTCAAACAAATCTATATCAATAGAGAGATCCCTCTCCTCGAAATTCTTGAGGGCTAGATCCGAGATCAAGTGGTTTTGATGTTGCCTTTGTGACTACCTCCACTTTGAGAAAATTACAGAGTGATAATAGATAATTGACTAGTGATAATTCGAATCACTCTAGTTGTTGTTCCTCATGATATGTAATTTCCTAATGTCTGACGCTCAAGATCGGTTCCTCAAAATGGTGGTGTTCTCTTTGGTGTATTAGTCTCACATGGGTTTATGGGTCTAATAATTGACATTAATGTGGATAGGATTTCTACCTTCTCTCCCCATAGAAATAGGATTCCATACTAACATTAACATTAATATGGATAGGATTTCTACCTCTCCTCTTCCTCTCATAGGTTTTTTGGGTCTCAACAACTCCCCCCTAATATTTTACAAAATTTAAAGGGCCCCCGCTAGAATCTTGGATAATTATAATGAGCTACAATCAACCTTTTCAAATAGTTCCATACATTGGTTTTCTTTGAGACAAACTTAATATATTCACTAAAGTATGATATATTCATTACAAGATTATATGTCAAAAGTTAGAACGAAAGCATAATCTCAATTTAAACAAAAACTTTAATTTTATCAAATGTTTACTTTTGTTTAAATTATGATGATGTGTTCATTCTTTGCTCATTAGCAAGTTTTGACTATTTTGAATAATGTGTTAAACACTTCATCAAATAATATCTTGGTTGGTTTCTCATTTTCATGAAATCATTTGCGATGTTAATTAATTAAATTCCTTTTTCATTTTGCATCCATTTCAAATAATAATAATCAAAGAATTATCTATCATTTGTTTGATTTTGTAAAAACTAAATTAATATTTTTATTCATTAACTCTGAATCTTCTAGATCATATTTGAAACAAATTATAAATAATGTTTGTTTATATGTTATGTTAGTTTAAATTCATTTTATTTTTCTAGATTTTGTTTTATTCTCAATTTTCAAAGTTAATAATTTTAGGGTTTCTTTGTTTTACAAGTTTCTATTATCAAATATTTGATAATGATCTGATCATGGCTTCTGATTTTTATTATCCAAATAAGTTCAAGATGATTGATCTAAAAATAATTTCATGAGCAACAACAAATAAAAATTTGGAAAGGCGCCAAGATCGTATGATTTTGGTGTAACTCCGATTGTAGCTAAACCGCGAGGACTTTGAAGCAAAACAACCAAAACCCAGAACCAAAATGAACCAATTTACCTTCTTCATAGAGATTTTCCCAAACAAATGCACGATTTGAAAGATATTTGGGGTCTCTAAGTAGAAGCAAATTTTAGGTGGCAGAAATTACTAGTGACGCCCAGACTGTTCATTCATTTTATAAATATATGAGAAAGATCTCAGCCATGGGGATTGAAGAATTGGAGAGGAGGATTTTAATCCTTCTCTTTGTATATTATATCTTTGTAAACTTTTTTATTTCTTTCAAATGGAGTAATGGATGGCTGTAGGGAATCTTTGGGAGAATGGACGAACATTTTCAAAGAAGAATATGGAATTCCAAGTTGCTTAATGGTTTTTGTCCGTAAGTAAAATGGTTTTATTTTCATTATAATATATTCATATTCTTTGAATAATTTATTATGCATTGATTTAAATAGATTTTAGTCTTTTATATCAATACATGGTTCACTCATTATCATCATATATAATTTTTCCAAATCTTTAAAGTCTATTATCCAAAAACAATTCTTCCGTGGCTGCATCGGACAAGGATTAAAAAAAAAAAACTTAATAGAATGACATATATGCATTTTGTCTTTAGCCTTTGTTTATAATGTTGTTATTTATGTTTTTTAATCCCATTACATGTGCTGTGTCTGATATCTTTAGATTAAATGATTCATGATTTGTAGGAGGTTTATATTAAAATACCATCTGTCATTTGCTTAATCAAAATACAAATACTGTGATTACATCTTCGATTTAAATAATGAGATTTATCTTTGAGTTTTTAAATTGAATGATAAATGCATAGATTGCTTCCAGATTTATCTTGTTGTAATCATGTATAATTATGAGATCATGGGTTTATGATTTTGTTTCCTTTTCTGTCATTAAAACCTAAGATTCCACACATGCTCAATTTATTTAGAACAATGATAAGGTTCATTTTATATTTATCTCTTGGACATGGTAGTTGAATGTTCACCACTCATGCATGCTTGGATACATCTCACTAATTCATTGACATGATAATGTCTTTGTATTTTCTCTCATTATTTTGCATATCATTGAAACTACAAATGTATATGGTTTAGCTTTGATTATCCACATGTTTATGTTTCATTAACTTTTTTGTAAGATTCTTTTAAATTTATAAAAGAAAAATAATAAATATTTTTATGTGTTTTCTTTTATCCTGCCTCTAGGCACCATTTTTCCATTGATTTTCGTAAGTTTCAATTAAAACTTGCATCTTGTAAATCATGTAAATAAACGAGACTTGTATATCTACTGCTTAAATACAACTACTACAGCTACATTAGAACATATGTGTACATATATATAGTGTGTTTAGTAATTAGTTAGTTATTTCTCTCTTTTATTCATTCTTTTAGGATTCTTAGATTGACTAATGGAGCCATTAATCTCGTTTCTAAGAAGTTACACCAAACGGCTTGGGTTATTTAAACAACCCCCGGACTGCATCGCTTCTAGTTGATCTAACTAATTTCGCCTCACAACAAATGGCGCTAGAAGGGAGGGCTGTGACCGACAAGTCGGGCTTTATAGGAGTGCTTGTTTTGAATTTAATTAATTTCCATGGCTCCCCAAATCACCATGTGGTTGAAACATTCTTCCACTTCTCATTAATTGACATCTCTAAATGAGATAGTCTCTCGTTTGTCCAAAATCACCTTTGATGTTGGGGGGGATGTATCTGCAAAAAGACCATATTAACAAGTTTTGTGTAAATGCATCAAGCATGATATTTCTGATTTAAAAGGCCTTTGTGCAGATTGTTTACTTTTACTTTCAAATTTGATTAAACATTGGTTTGAGCTCCTTTCCAACATATCACATTTTTTCACTTGTAGATGAATTTTTATTTTGAAATCTATGACATAACTTCAATTATGTGAAGAATTTCTCTCACTGCTAATCAAAGACGACCATCTTCAAATGATTTTCAAATAAGAATCCACTATGTTCTTTTGTAAATTTAATCTTGATGACATGTCATTTGTATTAAATCTCCTCTATGATGATTTCATACAGTCATATTCGATCGTTAAAATGATGAAGAAGTTATAAATACTATCACTCAATTGTAAGAAGAATTTTGCTTGCAGGATGAGTATCCATCCAAAAATTTGGAACAAGCAAGGGAGGTAGAATTTACAAAAAATATTCTTACTCACAATCAAATTGGTTTTTCCTCTAAATCATTGTATTTTCAATCCTCAACCATCGTGGAAGAAGATTTCATGTTGGGTCAAGGTGAATGTCCTCAAGCCCTCCTAACTCGTCAATCAAAAGATTTAAATCTCTAGTTATTAAAGCAGCACTTAGGATGGTTCTGATTCACATCTACCATTCCAATGAAACTGGGATTAGAGATGTAGATCTCTAATCAAAAAAGAAAATTTAAACTCTCATCTACAAATCATACCTTACCAACATGAAAGATCGGGATAAGCTTTTCATGAAAGTTTTGAATTGTCTATCCTACAAGAGGCAAATTTAGATGATCATATTATGTTGAATAATTTATCACCAAAATAAAGTGAAACTTTAATGAAAATGAAGAGGAATATCTTGAGAATACCATTGTTAAATATCATAACTCAAGATATTATTTTCATGTGCTTATTTCTGATTCCTTTTACTCATTATATCCCAATCTCTTCTTAGATTCCGTGGATTTGATATTTACCCACGACATCTTACTCTTTTCCATCACAAATATTTTCTAATGCCAAAATTTGAGGAAATTAATTCCAAACATAACATTTATGAAGTTGGATTCGATGCTCTTTTCAATTTCATCACTGCATGGAAAAAATGACATGTTGCAAGATGATTTTACACGATTTATTGTTGAAAAGACAATGCACTTATCCTTATGGAGATTGAATATTCTACATTGCATATTCATTCTTGATTAGTTCGAATTTTAATTTTATGCTTCACATTTTGAAACGATCTATCTCATCAAAGGAATTGTTCAAACCAATAATCTAACTCATGTCATGAATCCTCTTATGATGTGTTCCCATTGATATATTCATTTCATCAAAGTCATAGTTTTCATTCCTAATATGATATGTTTCATTATAGAAAAAAAAAAAAAAAAAAAAAAATATTCATAATAAAGATAAAGTCGTATTTTGCTTTGTTTCTACCTAAATAGCTAGGAAGTAAGTACCACATGATTTTTGTAGATCCTCCAGGTGAAGAAATTGATGAACACTTGGAGAATTGTCGAGAAGATGGGGCACTTTCAAGATTGGCCGATGGTTATGTCAGTCCCCATAATATTGATAAGCTTTCCAAACTTACTTACACTCTTACATTCCATTATGACTCATATCATGACCATATTGCGTAATGGTTGAGGATTCATACATCAAGAAGTTTCAAAAGAATGGTAAGGTCATTCTTGTTTTTCTTTTAAATGATTATAATAAAGCTAAGTATGATATGTTTTGTTATTTTTCATATAATACCATTCTTGTTAGTAATATTTGGTCTTGTTTCCACTATGTGATTGGAGCCACTTTGATGGCTACATTGTGCCATAATATGATCACCTATATTTTTATTTGTTTAGTAGTTATAGGTTTAGGAGTAGGTTTTCTTTAGTTTTATTTCTCAATATTTATTTTTGTAATAATGCAATTATGAACACAAGAAGGCACACCAAGAGAACCATAATATGAATGCTGCCAAAGTCCACCTTAAATCTTGTTCTCTTTGCTTTCCGTTGAATATTTCTCTTTTCAAAACACAGTATCATCATGAAAAATTTTAATGGAAAGTAAAGAGATAAGTAAATTTGAACTATCAATTCAACCTTGACCCAAGGTGCCACGAGTAGGACCAAGCACTCATCTTAATGAGGATTTTTCTATTTTTAGTCTCTTTTATTTTTAATAATAATGCTTGGTCAAAGTAACATCTTATGCATCACTATCTTAAGAAAAGAAATTGCTCGCACATGATATTTTATATGATTTAGTTCTTCCTTTATTTGACAGTGAGATGATAGTGGATACAAAAACACAAGTTTATCTTTGGCCAAAATCATTTCCTAAAAGTTTTATTTTGTTGTCTTGATTTTTTGTACTTCTGATTTTGAATCCCATTAATAAAATTTGATTTGGTTTGTTGTGTGTTTTTGTTTTCTCTGATTATTTTGAGTGAGTTTTCTTCTTATCTTTCTTTTTGAATCAATATATTTATGATCAAAGAACTATTGTCGAAGGAAACATTTATTTTAAGACTTGTGTTTTTCAAGCAAATTGAAATAGTTCAAAGAGGTCCAGATATTAAGATATAGCTCATACAATTGATTTTTAAGTCAATTGTCACTCTCATTTTGTCCTCAAATTATCTTTGCTAGAGTATTACACCAGAGATATGGTTTAAATATTTGAGAATTATGATGATATTTAAACTTTTTACATCGTCCATATTCTTAAGGAATCACTTTTAAGTGCTTCCCCATTCTCTAGATGATTTCTTAAAGGAAATCTAAAATCTCTAAACCATGATAAAACTTCCAGTTTTGAAAGAAAATAAATAACATGGTCAACTATTTACCTATATTGCAATTAACCTCTAGTATCACCCCGCTCTCTTTGTCATCAAGAAATCTATGATTGTATTATTATTTGAAAGTGGCATAAGAGGGTTGAAAGCACTTATGTGTGGAAAGTGTGTGTAAACCCGTCAGTATACTGAATAGGCTCACTGACAGCGGGTAAATGCACACATGATACCAAGACAACTTCGTCAAGGTACTGAATAGGCCTGCCAGCAATGAAGCAATGTCAGGTCGAGAGGTAGTAGGTATATGTTTTTAAATTAGCTTTTATGGAAGTATACAACATGTGGATACAACTATTGGATGGGATTAAAACATTTGAGTGGGTTAAATGACATCCCTACTGAGGCTATGGACGTCTGCTGGTAGCAGTGGCTCTGTCAATGGTATTGAATTTCTTTTATAAACATCGTGACTCTTTGATTAAGACATTATTTCAGGTTCTAATCCCCTGCAAGAAAAATTCTATTGTCTGGTTATAACATTGAGCTTATCCTAATACCATATGGTCTCAGAGTGAATTTATTTCAGGGAGCTTAAATCCATTTATCAGTCTTATTATTTTCTTCCTGAGATGAAATATTACCAGATCAGAGATAACTGATTCACCCAGTAATTCTCCATTTGTTGGGCCCCAACAACTCCCCCTAATTTTTTTACAAAATTTAAAGGGCCCCCGGTTAGAATCTTGATAATTATAATGAGCTACATAATCAACCTTTTCAAATAGTTCCATACCTTGGCTTTCTCTGAGACAAACTTAAGACATTCACTAAAGTATGATATATTCATTACAAGTTTATATGTCAAAAGTTAGAAACGAGCATAAAAATCTCAATTTAAACAAAAACGTTATTTTTTTATCAAATGTTTACTTTTCTTTAAATTATGATGATGTGTTCATTCTTTTGTTCATTAGCAAGTTTGACTATTTTGAATAATGTGTTCAATACTTCATAAAA
This sequence comes from Picea sitchensis, assembly GCA_010110895.2. NCBI lineage: Eukaryota > Viridiplantae > Streptophyta > Pinopsida > Pinales > Pinaceae > Picea > Picea sitchensis. Next base: position 16,591 of record SNQJ01S0088333.1, read on the forward strand.
TAATATCTTGGCTGGTTTCTCATTTTCATAAAATCATTTGGTGATGTTAATTAATTAAATTCTTTTTTCATTTTGCATCTCATTTCAAAATAATAATAATCAAAGAATTATCTATCATTTGTTTGATTTTGTAAAAAACTAAAATTAATATTTTTTCTTCATTAACTTGAAGC
>SNQJ01S0088333.1:33509-50825 GCA_010110895.2 Picea sitchensis
ACAATGCATAAATCACTTGTCACCGGGATCCCCGATTCTCCGATGAACAAAACTCCAACGACGCCCGATCCTTTGACACCTGTCCTTGCAGATGGACAGTCCCTATTCCTCCGATATTTTGAGACTTTCGATGTCTCGATTCACTTGTCCTCAGGAACTCCAATTTCCCGATGGCCAATATCCCGATGCCTCACCAGAATACTGACGTGTGTCCTCCCCAGATCAACGTCTAGGATTCTCTCTCCAATATCCTGATGACTTGTCTGGGATTTCTCCTCTGCACACTAGGGCTTAACCCCTGCACGACTCTTATAGATCCAATGGCTGTTGGGTTTTCTTCTCAAATCCTACGGCTCAGATCTGTTCTCCCCCTAAGCTCCTCCTGATCTCCTCCTGGACGTTTAAACCAACAGTCACTGACTCTTCTCCTCCCGATTATTGTTGCACTGCTATTCATTGTTGTTGTCATCACTGCAACCACAACTATACTTGCCATCAATGACAAGTATATGCTTATTCGCTGTCTGTTAACTGAATTTGCCAACACACAGGAGGGTGGTTACAGAAATCCAAATCAATTCAGGAGACCAAATAATGTACCTCAAATCTTACCAAGAGAAAGAAAAAACCAAGATGATCAAAATGTTTTACCTTCTTTTCAGAATAATGCGGTAGATGAGGAGGAGGATGAGGATGATACAGAAGAAGACCCTGCAGTTCATTTGAATGATTCTGAATCATCTCATCTACAACAGGATTATGAAGATGCTTTGATTGCAAATTAGTTTGAGGAAGGGGATGAAGAGGAGATCATCCAACAGGAACCTAAAAGGAAAAAATACAATCTTAGATCTGGTTCGAATGCACCTAAAGTAGATACACCTGTTTCTGCAAAGAAGGCCATTACTCTAGTTAAGACAAGAGTTATCAAAGGTGTTCCCAAGATCCAAGTTGATCAACCATTGAAACAACCTGCCAAGGATAGTACTATTGACATAAAGGAACCAGATAGAAATATGTTTGCTTTCAGTTTAGAACACGAAATCAACAAAATCAAGATTCCAGTGCCATTATTAGAATTCATGGAAACATAACCTTTCAAAAAGACTGTCCTCAAGGTTCTACAGGCTCCAGCTCATGTCACCTTTTCAGATACAGTTAATCTAGAGGATGAAAACCCTACTATAACTATTGGAACTCACATTGAAGATAGAATTGATGCTTCTCCACCTTTTTACATTTCATTAAATATCCATGGCAAGATATTGCACAACTGCTTAATGGATTCTGATGCCTCGCATAATGTAATGCCTAAGGTGGTAATGGAAGAATTAGGGTTGGAAATTACTAGACCGTGTCATGATCTATATTCGTTTGACTCCAAGAAAGTCAAATGCCTTGGAGTTATGAAATACGTGGTTGTTACTCTTTCCCAATTACCTATGAAAAGTGTGGTATTAGATGTTATCGTCGCTGACATACCACCAAAATTTGGAATTCTTCTTTCAAGATCTTGGGCTAAGAAGGTAGGTGGTACTCTACAGATGGACCTTAGCTATGAAACCATACCTGTTTTTGGTGGGGAACAATGGAGATTATATAGAGAAGTCAGATTGGCTTATTTGGTAAGTGATCACAATAATCCCACTAATCATCCTATATATGTTGTAGAAGATGATCTTGGTTCTTCTATTTTTCATATGAGTGAAGAAATGGCAGAAGTATCAGTCAGAAAGACAACAACTACAGTAGGAGACAATAAAGACAATTTTGTTTGGAAAATATATTTTGACGGAGCATGTTCTAAAGAAGGTTCTGGAGCTGGTATTTTCTTCATTTCCCCTACCAAGGAGGTTATCCCCATGTCATATAAACTTGAATTTGACACCACTAATAACATCAGTGAGTATGAAGCTTTGTTGTTAGGTTTGAAAGATGCTAGATATATGGGTGTAGATAAGTTGTCTGTTTTTGGAGACTCGGAACTTATTATTCACCAGATCAAGAATATATATCAAACCAAACAACAAAGGTTAAAACAATACAGGAATGAGGTGTGGGATTATGTGGATAATTTCTTTTCGGCATTTAATATTACTTTTATGCATAGAAATTTGAATTAGCAAGCTGACTCTTTGGCACTTGCAACTAGCAACTTTAAAACTTCGATGTTTCCTAATCTGAAATTCAAATTTGAAGTCAGAAACAGACCTTCAATACCGGATAATATAAAACATTGGAAGGTTTTTAAAGATGATGAGGAAATTCAAAGTTTTTTGAAAACTATTGAAGAGTTTTCTAACATTTCAATTGGTCAAGATGACAAAGATGGGGAAGCAGAAATACATGTTGCAGAAGTCCTTCAAGATACAATTGTTGGCCACAAAATCATTGAACTGAAGACAAATCATCTGCCCAAGGGTTTGGTTCCACTAGAAAGGTTGTTCGATCATAATGATGTTTCCAGGAAGGTTGTTATCCAAACAAAAGAAACATATGTAGTAGACTGTGACATTAGTCTGGATGCAAACCCCAGGTTGGTCAAAATATCTAGGAAACTATCACACAAACAGAAAGAAGCATATGTTGAATTAATGAAACATTATTTAGACATTTTTGCATGGTCTTGTGAATATCTGAAGGTGTTTGATACAGAGATTATTCAGCACAAAATTCCTCTGACCTGGATCAAAACCTGTTAAGCAAAAGTTCAGGAAATTTAATCCTTTACTATTACCTATAATAGAAAAGGAGCTGAAAAGGTTGTTGGAAGAAAAAATCATAGTGCCACTGAGATACTCAGAATGGGTAGCCAACCTTGTACCTGTTAGGAAAAAGAACGCAGAGATAAGGCTCTGCATAGACTTCAGGAATCTAAACAGGTGCTCTCTGAAAGACAATTATCCATTACCAAAAATGGATTATATCTTACAAAGAGTTGTCGGTGCAAAGAGAATCTCTATGCTTAATGGATATTTAGGGTACAATCAAATATCAGTAATGGAAGAGAACAAAAAGAAAACAACTTTTACCACTCCTTGGGGCACCTTTATGTATGAAAAGATGCCTTTCATATTGATGAACGTAGGAGCCACATTTCAAAGGGCTATGGACATTGCTTTCATTGGGGAGAAAGATAGGTTTGTGGTTATTTACCTTGATGACATCACTATTTTTTCGGCATCCAATGAAGAACATTTACAACACTTGAAGAAGACCTTTGATATCACTTAATCCCAAAAAAGGTTACATGGAGATTTGTTGTGATTATATCCTAAAGGTTACATGGAGATTTGCTACAATCATGATTTTAATGTTTTCTAGGAAATATGGCAATGTTTACTCGTTTTTGGTCCGTGAGATGCTAAGACCTCAAACTGTTTGACTAAATCAAACAAATTCTTGTTTTGTAGAGTCAAATGTAAATGTTGTCAAGATCATACAATATCAAGATGTTGAGTTGTGATCTATTTTGGGGTTGTAGAAGCTCTTTTGAGTGAACTACCTTAGTAGATAGATACTATTCAAATTGATCGAGGGATCAAATTTTGCTCAAAAATTCAAAGTGCCGGAATCACTTCAAACGGAGGCGAAGCGTGGAAGGCCTACGTTGCGAATCCAACACAACTAGTTTCGTCTCAAACGGCGTCGGGAGAGAGAGATATATCGATCTATTCATTAAGTCAAACAGGCAAAATTTTGGGATGTTGATTGTACCTATTTGTACAGTCCGTATAGTCTGACTTGGCAGGACCATACAACCGTATAGGGGTGATGTGGAAAGTTTTTGTTGGTTGTCATTAGTCGAATCAGATGGTGATGCGTGGCATTTTGTTATCACAATGGAAAGGTGCCGCGTGAAGCTGTCATGGGCTGCCATGTGGCACCCCTTTATTGGTTCATGGTTTCTATGTAAAACTAATGGAGTGGAAGTGGGGTTAGAGCCCCGGACCTCCCACACATAATGCCTTTGCAAGTCCAACCAACCAACATGTCTGTATATGGGTTCGTCTTCATCTATGTATATTGGCGGGGGTCAGGTCGGGGCTCTGCCCCAGCCCACGATCCTTTGTACTACACATACGATCATACCATATATATATTTTATAATCGACCATTGGTGCATGAGGTTTCAAAACCAAGCCCGTGGTTCTATACTGCCACACCATGTGCCTGGCGGAGGCGGGAAGTTGTACGGTTGTAACTCATTTAGCTCTTTACCATAGCGGTCACATGACCTTCTAGCCGGGTGCTAAGCGGTTGGCGTACCCTTAACCATCCTATGGTTTTTCTTGTTAGCGGTTGCACCTGGTGTTGGGTTTTCACACTTAAATTTGCATGTGAGCCAGTTCAAACAACAAGGGTGCATTCTGTAGATCTTGAGAGATAACCAAGCGAAGAGGGAGACTTCTAGGAGCCCTAACTTCTTCATTTTTCAATAGATTGAGGTGTCGAAAGAGCAGACGAGGGTTTGGGCTCTGAAACCATTGGAGCAGTTGGTTTGTCGGTTTGAGCATTGTAAGACATTTTTGAGCACTTTGAGAAATTTAATAATAATGATCCATTGGAAGGCTGGTACCAGTGTAGCCCAAGAGAGGGTGAACTCCTTTATCAAATTGCTGTGTTTATGTGCTATGTTCATTGATTATGATGCTATCTATGAGTATTTTACATAAATAATCCTTTAATTTAATGTTTACCAAAGCCAGTCCTTTTGCCTTTAAACACATAACATTTACATTGCAAATAATTTCAAGTATTTCAGTCTTCTTCATTTTAGATCAGGTTGGTGTTATCGAGCACTGGTTTTGAAGACGATTGTTTGCAAGTTTTGTTTCGATGCTCACAAGGTTGAAACTCCTGAGAGGAAAGGTCAACTTGAGCCAAGTTCTCGATGGAGCAAAGGAGGAAGCATATTCATTCACATAAGTTTGAAGAGACATTCACCAAGCATGGCTCATCCAGAAAGTCATGAGCGTGTTCCTGTAGAAGATGAAGATCTCGAAAGGATGTCATGGAGATGAGAGAGATGATGAAGATCTTGATGGGAAAGGAACATATTGTCGCAAAGTGAAGGCTCCAACCCTTCAATGCATAAGGAAGGCGTTGGTGACAAGACTCGGAAATGGAGGAATGGTGCTTCTCCACCACCCTCTCCTCCATCATCATCATCTTCTTCTTCTTCTTCTACCCAGGTTTGAGACCTCGTTCCGCGCGGAATTCTCCCAAGGGGCATGGTAAAGAAACTCCTTTACAAATTCCTTCATTAAATCTTGATATAAAATTTGAATTGCCAATATACAATGGAGAGTTAATCACAGTTAGATAATTGGATAGATCAAATTGAAGTATAGTGTAGAATACAGAAAATTCAAATGATGAAACCAAAATTCAGCTTGCTCGTTAAGATTGGATAGTGCAACATATATGGTGGAAATCTAAGACTCGGGAGGAAATGAAAAAGCATGAGTAAATTTTTCTTTCTTGGGATGATTTCATTGTCGCAATTAATTTTTTTATCATTGGCATATAAACAAAAGGCAACTATGAATGGCAGAATTTTAGACAAGAAGAAGGACAGAATATGAAGTTTTACTCAGGAATTTAGGAAGAGCTTTGGTTTGGGAGTTGATTTGTCTTCTCACGACTTTGCTCAAATATGTTGGAGTGTTACATAGTTATTTGAGACATACTATACTCATGTTTAATCCTTGAATCTAGATGAAGTTTATTAATGCAGGATACTCATTTGGAAGCAAGAGGAAGGAACTATACTCATGAGGGTAACAAGAAGGCATTCAACCATGGAGACAAGGAAAGAAAAGGTTCAGGAAAGTGGGGGAAGAATGTTAACGTGAAAGAAAGGAGAAAAATTCACATGTAACATTGTTCAAAAAATTGGCCATGATGAAGACCATTGTTAAGCTTCATCACGAAAGAAGACCCAAAAGTTTGGCAACAATAACAAAGGAAAGTCGAAAAGGCATTGCGTGATCAGCAGGACTTAAGGTTAGTTAGGGTGATGAAGCGAAGATCGCAGCCATGGGTTACCAAAGGTAATGGTTCTATTGCAGTACTAGCTCTTCAAGTAATTCTAATGTCAATGTAACTCAACAAGAGAAGAATTGAACTTTCATATAAGGGTTATTTAAAAGCATACTAAGATAGAAACTCTATTTGATACCGGATCTCAAACAAACCTTATTTCTGAAGAGTGTTAGAAACTTAAGTTGGAAACAAGTCCATCCTAAGCCATACCCTCTTAGTTGGATATGTGATAATGTAGTTACAAGTAACCGGAAGTGTAAACTTAGGTTGCTATAACTGCAAATTTCATTGAGGTAGGTAAAGCTTGATGTGATTCCGTTGGATGTATGTGGTATTGTGTTGGGAAGCCCGTATTTGTATGATAGGAAGCTATTTTCTATCGTCGGGGAGAATAAAGTATCATTTGTTTAAAAGATGGGGTTAGGTACATTATTAGAGCTCACACTAAGAAGATGAATTTATCAATCATAATCTTGGGGACAAATAGAGAGGTTAGTTAATGCTAGTAAAATTTTGTTCTCTTAATGATCAAACCTAAAAGATGTTGACAACGGAATCGTTTCAAAGGTTGTGATACCAAAGTTAAAATCGATTTATTTGAAGTTGTTAATGATGATGACATGTTTAAAAGAACCTAGGGGTTGCCTCCAAAAAGAGGAATCCAACATGAGAATTAAGTTACAACAAGATTGTCCACTTTAAAACATTGGTATAGAATGCAGTTATGGAAAATCTTTGAGATTAAAACAAATTCGAGAGTTGTTGTTGAAAAGGGTTATTGTACCAAGTTCATCGCCTGTGGATCTCAATTGTGTTAGTTCCAAAGAAAAAATGAATGCGTGGCGTATGTGTGTTGTTCGGGCTTTGAACAAATTACGATTAAAATCGTTATCCTCTTCGAGAATTGATGGTTGCTTGATCAATTAAAAGATGCCAAATATTTCACTAAGTTAGATTTAAAAAGTGGTTATCATAGTCGGATCAGGATTCTTGAGGGAGACACATGGAAGACAACTTTTAAAGACTAAACGAAAGGTTTGTTGTTTGAGTGGATGGTAATGCCTTTTGGACTTTGCAATGCACTGCTACTTTCATGAGAGTTATGCTACGATGTTAAGGCCTTTTGGATGATTGTGTTATTGTCTGCTTAAGATGATATTTTGATTTTTTAGCAAATCTCATGAAGAGAGCATATTGTACATGTGAAACAAGTTTTTGGATGTTTTGAGGAAAAGAACAATTGTTTTGAAGTTGTCCAAATGTGAATTTGGCAAAACTTCATGATTTACCAAGCCATATTATTGGTGGAGGTGAATTAAAAATTGATCCTTCTAAGGTTAAAGTCATTTGGAATGGTCCAGACAGTAATGTGGCAGTAGAATTTTTAGGAGCAGCCCAATATTGGAGAAATTTATTGCTAACTTTTCATCCGTGCAGCTCCATTACTGCTTTGTGACAAGTGTCAAGCAAGTTTTCCAATAGAGGCAAGCAACAGTTTTGATACTTTGAAAGAAAAAAAGATCGATTACTGGCAGGTTTGCACTTCCAAATTTAAGACAACCTTTTGAAATCGGACAGTCTGTGAGTAATTATGCAATGGGGCTTGATTTGCTATAGTATGACAAAACTCTTGCAATCTAGGCATGAGATGGATGGGTTTTCTTCAACGATTTCATTTGGTTATCGGGGGAAATAATCAACATCATAAAGGAAGCACATTCTTCTTTTAGGTCATTTGGTGTAGGCAAGACGGTGGCTAATTTCCAAAGGTACTACTATTGGCCTAAAACGAATGAAAGTGTTTCAAGTGATATGTTTGGGGATTTTCGTTGTGTGCTACAAGTAAAACCTAGTAATGAAAAGTTGGGTTTGTACACTCACTTCCGGTTCCTTCGACCTTGGGAAAGTATTTCCATAGTTTTTGTTGGTAGTTTTACCTATGTGAGACAAGGTCCTTGATTATCTTTATGTTGTGGTTGATACGTTTAGCAATATGTGTATTTTGATGCCTTGTACTAAAAAGGTAACAACAGAACAAATGACCTGATTGTTCTTTCAAAATTTTTGAGTGCATTTTGGATTGCCTAAGTCATTATTTCTGATCGGGATTCTCACGATTCGTTGGAAGTTTTAGTGAGAGTTTATGGGCACTCATGGACACTAAACTTAAAAAGATCACAACTTTTCATCCATAACGAGATAGTGAGAAAGAGGTGGTAGATAAATGCGATGGTGCATCTTCTTAGTGCTTATTGTGCAACAAGCATCCTAAACTTTGGGATGAACATTTACACTACATTCTACATGCTTACAATCGAGCTATAACCGGCCTTAAGCATGCGCCATTTGAAGCATGTTTTGGCTATTTTCTAAGTCACCTTTAGATTTTATCTTTGGAAGAATATTATTTGTTGATGAATCAATATGATATTGATCAAGTAGAGAAGTTCATTGAACAAATTAGGTCGATACATCAAGTGGTGCAAAAGAAATTGGAAAAGAATCCGAATGAAAGTACAAGATGAGACATAAAAAGCATCGTGTTGATCATAGTTTCCAAGTTGAGATGAAGTTTGGATTTACATCAACAAGGAGGCTTAAAGGAGAAGGTAAAAGTTAAAAGAAACCAATTCGATATGGTCCTTTCAAGATTATAAACAAGATTTGTAACAATGCACCGTTTAAGATTTGCCTCATATATATCTGGGGATGTATCGGTTGGTAATGTTGGTTGAAGTTGTATGAGCTCCATTGATTGATCAAGGAGCATGTTCATATTCCTTCCATAGATGATTTTTCTCAAGAATATCTAACAGAACTACAGGAAGAAACCATACTTGACAGAAGGATGAGAACTTCAAAACGAGGAAATATGAAGTATCTGCTGAGTTGGTCTTAAAGGACAAATCCAAGAAAGGACAAGTGGATTGAGGTTGGAAGGGGTGAGGAACTCTACCCTCATCTTCACATAGGCGAGGAATAGTCTTTTGGAGGTCCAAAGCTTCCCAATGGTGAGGTGTGATGGGGATAGAATTTTGCTCAAAAATTCAAAGTGCTTGGAATAACTTCAAACCGGACGAGGCGTGTAGGCCTCATTGTTGCGAACCAAACACAACTCATTTAGATCTTTAAGGCAGGATGTCGGGGAGAGAGAGATATAGTGATCTATTCATTAAGTCAAGCAGGCAAAAATTTTGAGTCTTGATTATGCGGTCGTGCAAGATGACATGGCGAGATTTAAAATACCGAGGCCGTACGATGATGTGGAAGGAGTGGCGTGGCAAGTTTTTGTTGGTTGTCAATTTTCAAAATCGGATGGTGACACATGGCATTTTATTGGCTAATGGAAAGGTGCCATGTGGGCAATCATCGAAACCGTAATGGCGCCTTTATTGGTTCATGGTGCTATGTAAAACTAATGGAGTCAGTGGGGTTCGCCCGGACCTCCCCAACACATAATGCCTTTGCAAAGTCTTACCAACCAACATATCACACTATGTCATGATATATATGTGGGTTTTAAAATATTTATGTTTACACTATTGTATATTGGCGCAGGGGTGATTAGGGGCTTAGGCCCGGCCCGCGGTCCTTTGTACTACACATATGATCATACCATATATATATATTGTATAACTGACACCCAATGGGGAGGTGTGATCAGGGGATCAAATTTTGCTCAAAAATTCAAAGTGCTTGGAATCGCTTCAAACCGGACGAGAGCGTAGGCCTCATCGTTGCGAACCAAACACAACTCATTTCGTCTTAAACAGATGTCGGGAGAGAGAGATATAGTGATCTATTCATTAAGTCAAACAGGCAAAAATTTTGGTGCTGATTGTACAGTCCGTACAAGATGACATGGCAGGTTCGTACAGACCGTATGATGATGTGGTAGGAGTGACGTGGCAAGTTTTTGTTGGTTGTCAGTTTTCAAATCAGATGGTGACACATGGCATTTTATTGGCTAATGGAAAGGTGCCATGTGGCGCAATCATGGGCTGCCATGTGGCACCCCTTTATTGGTTCATGGTTGCTATGTAAAACTAATGGAGTCCGTGGGGTTCGACCCCCAGACCTCCCCACCACATAATGCCTTTGCAAAGTCTTACCAACCAACATGTCACACTATGTCACTTGATATATATGTGGGTTTTAAAATATTTATGTTTACACTATTGTATATTGGCGCGGGGGTCGGGTCGGGGCTTAGCCCCAGCCCGCGGTCCTTTGTACTACACATATGATCATACCATATATATATATTGTATAACTGACCGTTGGTGCGTGGGGTTTCAAAACCAAGCCCATGGTTCTATGCTATACACCATGTGCCCATGACTGGAGCAGGAAGTTGGCACGGTTGTAACTGTTTGGCTCTTGTTACCATAGCGCGCGGTCACATGACCTTCACACGCCCAAGTGCTAGGTGGTTAGGGGCTGGCGCACCCTTAACCGTCCTACGGTTTGCACCGTTGGCACGGTTGCACCCAGTGCTGGGTTTTCACACTTAAATTTGTGTGTGAGCCAGGTTCAAACAACAAGGGTGCAATTTGTAGATGCAGATACAACAAGCTTGAAGAGGGAGACTTCCAGGAGGCCTAACTTCTTCGTTTTTCGATCGATTGAGGTGTCGAAAGAGCCCAGACAAGGGTTTTTGGATGCTCTGAAGCCATTGGAGTAGTCGGTTTGTCAGTTTGAGCATTGTAAGACATGTTTTTGAGCACTTTGAGCAATTAATAATAATGATCCATTGGAAGCTGGACTAGGAGATGTAGCCCAAGAGAGGGGTGAACTCTTTTATCAAATTGTTGTGCTTATGTGATTATGTTCATTGATTATGTTGTTGTCTATGAGTATTTTACATAAGTAATCCTTTAATTTATGTGTTGCAAACTGATCCTTTTACCTTAAACACATAACATTTACATTGCAAATAATTTCAAGTATTTCAAGTTTTCTTCATTTTTAGATCACAAATCTAGTCATTAAAGCTATACTAGATGATAGGATCTGTAAGTTTTATGGATAGTTTAAATAGACAGAGGAAAGACTATGTGGTGGGAAAAAATTGGAGATCCAAAGGACGTATTCTGAAACTCCTTGTAAGGCATTATTATTCTATTTGACACTTAATAACAAAGGCATATGGATGGTTAGACACTATTTTCTACTCTGTTTTCTTTCTTCATGCTCAATCTCATTATTCAAACTGTAATGCATTTGTTTTCTTGATTATTGATTAATACAGTAAAGAATTTGTTGTGGTGATTATTTTCAAGTTTTAATTTCAGGTCGATGGTCTTATTTCTTAATGATATTTTGAGATAAGAATTTGTATGAAGTTGACAAATTGAAAACTTCATTTTCTATTTTTCTTATTTGTTTAATCCATCTATGTGACTACCTTTTAACGAGTCAATGGGATATTTTCTGTTCTTATTCTGATTTTCTCATTTATTTTATTACCTTGAGCCAGTTTTCAACCACCTTATTAAAAAACCAAACCATAAAAACCCTCAAAACACTTTTGCAATAACTCGATGACGCCCTAGCTTGCCCTCTCATAGTCAAGTGAAACTTTAGGGACTAAAATATGGAATTCCAAGTCTTAATTCATAGTGCTGATGGTGCAATTTATTAAGTGTGTGACTTGGTTGCTCATCAAAACTCTTGGGCACCGAAATCTAGTGATTACTAGTTCGAATAAAAAATGCAATGGTGTTTCTGCGTTGCAATCCTTCACTGGTGTGGCTTCCTCCCATCTTGTTAGGTATTCCATCGTGGTGATAATGTACCTTGCTCCTTTTCTTTTTGTTGGTGGGTTGATTGGTCGCACAAAATCTATTTCCCATTTATCAAATTCTTGGAGTGTTACTTGTGGTTGTAATGGCATCTCGTCCCTTGTGTTGGGTTTACCTACCCTTTGACATACATCACATGTTTTACAGTACTCCTTCGAGTCTTTGTGGATCATTGGCCACCATAGTCCTACAAGCAATACCTTCTACGTGGTAGCTTTACCGACATAATTTCCTCTTTCTATCCCCTCATGGGATTTTTCTAACACTCATGGTATTTTGTGTTCTAGCACGTGTCTTCGTAAGATGTTATCTGCACCCATCTTATATAGATTTCCTGCAATCAGTTGATAGTCGACAGTGCGGACTACCAGGTTTTTCTTTTGTGGAGTATTATACTCTTGCGGCACAATACCTATGCTCAAGTACTGAATGATATCTCTGAAGTATTCATTAATGATCTGAACTGAGAATAGTTGTGCATCTAAAAATTTGTCTTCTAAACTCGTAGGTTCTTCTCCATTTGTGACCCTTGATAGGTGGTCAGCTCCTTCATTTAAATTTATTGGTTTGATGATTACCTCAAAATCAAATTCTTGGAATAGTAGTAACCATTGATAGATTCTTCCACCCAACATCGGCTTGTTGACTAGATATTTTAGGGTTGAGTGATCTGTGACCATCTTAAAGTGTTTCCACAATAAGTAATGTCTGAAATTTTGAAGTGCACAGACCATAGCTAGCCCTTCTCTCTCTGTCGTATTATAGTTCTGTTACGAGTTTGATAGATTCCAACTCGCAAATGCTATTGGGTAATCCAAATCCTAGCATGCACCAATATAGCTCCAAGTTCTATGGTTTATGCATCTACATGTACGTGAAATGTCTTCTCTCAATTTGGTAATATCGGCGCGATGACCATCTTTTCCTTTAGGGTATCCAGATGATGTTGGCACTCCTCGTTCCATTGAAACTTTGTATCCTTTCTTAGCATCTTTTCCATTGGTGCAGTTATTTGTGCATAGCCTTTGATAAATTTCCTATAGTAACCTATGTGTCCCAATGTCTCTCTTAGGTGATAGACTGGTTTTGGTGGTGGTAAGTTAACAATTACTGTGATCTTTGCAGGATCTACTAATAAACCTTGTTTGCATACTATATGGCCCAATAGTATCTCGAACGGTGTTCTGAATATGCATTTCTTTATATTTAGTGATATCTGACACTATCTACATCTTTCCAACATTAGTCGTAAGACTTCTACATGGTCTTTCAACAAACTATAGACTTTCCAATAATCTAGGTATACTTTGAGAAACTGGTGGATGAATTCCTTAAAAGCAACAATGAATACTCTAGAAAATATTTTTGGTGCATTCTTCAATCCAAACGACATGATTGTGTATTGATATGATCCCCATTCTATCGCAAACGTGGTCTTGTATCTATCTTCTTGTGCTATCTTGATCTTATGGTAGCCTAAGAATCCATCAGTGAATGAGTAGGCTTCATGTCCTCCTACGTTCTCTAACACTTCATCCGTGAAAGGTGTGTAGGCATGCATCTTTCAACTTTCACAAGTCGACGCATAGCTTGATACCTCCTTGTTTATTGTCTTGTACTACCATTAGGCTTATCCATTTGGATTCTTTGAAAGGTTCTATGATGTCGGATTTGAGCATCCTGCCAATCTCAACTTTGAATTTCTACTTATATATGGGGTTCAATATATATGGTCATTGTCTGATCAATCTCGCTTTTGGTCTGAGTGGTATCTTCATATCTCCTAGCTCTCCTGCTATACCCTTCATTTCTGTAAATGTTGTGGGGAACAAATCGATGTATTCACACAATAACTCTATTATGCTTCCCACTGTTTGTTCATCCCAGTAATCTCCAATGCTTGCCATTTTGGGATGCTCGACTGTCCCAATGTTGACTTTCTTTACTTTAATCAGTGCGGAGATGACTTCTAATTCTATGGGTGGGCCTTCCAAATCTCTTTCTCTTTCTGCTTCTTCAATTTGAATATTTCACGAGTCATCTTCATCCAGTGCTTCCTATTGCACATGGTAACATGAAAACAGTTCCTTGACTGTGTGTTGACACAGGGGCAAACCCAGGGTTTAATGCTACAAAATTGCACCAACAAAACCCTAACTATAGGCCCAATCTACATCTTGGACATGGTGGTCTTCAATTTCTTCCGGGAGGAAGGTTTCAGAGGTGAACCTTTCCTATTCTTCATGGGATCAATCTCATCTCCTTGCTTCTGTTCGACTTCTTTGTCATCTAACTCTTCGCCATCACCTCCTTGCTTTGGTGAGATGAAAGAATTCTTCATGGATGCACTTTATAATCCTTAGACCTCTTCAGTCTTCTTTGTCCTACTAGGTCCGGGTGTATCCTGCGTTGTTTCTGGGCTATCGATGTCGGATATCTTCGCAAGATTTGTTGGAATAAGGAGGTCCACCGACCAACCCATAGTGATCTCCTCCAAGTCCTACTCTATCAGGTTATAGTAGGATTGAAGTTGTTTCTTATGTTCATCGGTGCACGCTGTGACGTAAATAAAATGTCGATATGCATTGAACTTCATCAAAGGCCTGAACCGGTGTAGAGTGTTCAGAGTCATGCGAGGCTCATACTGGATGGATATCTTCAGCTGATTGTAGTAGGTATGGAAAACAACATTTGACTACCACTGTTTATTCAAATCGATTGAATACCACAGTTTACTGAACTTTGCGGCTAGTGATTCAAAAGGCTCGATGTTCGGGAAGGTCGCACCTTCCGGTAGCTCCCAGGCAATAAAATATATAAGGATCAAGAGCTGGCTGAAATGAAATTCATATCCTTGATCTTATGCTTCTCTACAGTCGAGTTCCAATTGGTTTACCAGGTACTTCACCCAGGTCATCTGAAGGCCTTCCGCACACTTTCCTGCGAGGTCGACTACAAAACCAATGACTTGGGTAGGTCGGTTCTTTCATTCTAACTTCCCTGCAATTAGCTAACAAGAAAGGCACACTATGCCACTCTAGATAGAAGCTAACTTGTAGCCTCACGTTCCCTTATCAACATTTCCATATGTGTCCTTGATCTTCTATGCTAGAGCATGATCCATGGCTTTTCCAGGGTAAAACCCTTGTGGATCAGGTCCTTGCATACTCAACCTCGTGATCTGATTGATCAACGTCGGATCAACTGTTATACAACGGTTTAGCCACAAATAGCCACCATGGTAATAAGAAAGAAACATCTTGACACAGGCATTGACTTCCTAGTGTCTACAAAAGTGGGGAATCTTCATGACATTCAATAGGGTGGACTGTACGAGGTTCATAGTCCACGACTGGGGGATTATCTTTGAATTCTTCCCCTTAGTTTTGGTCAGGTACTTATTTGGGGTGAGCATGTTATAGGATTTGTGATCTCTGAGGTTGAACTCCATAAACTTCAACACTACAATCTTATCTTGGTTTGCTCAAACTTCACATATCCCCTTCAGGAGGTACGCCATAACCAAGGTCTATTTGAAATCTCTGGGCATGTTGTCTCAATTTATTGCACCGCTTAGAGGTGGTATATAGGCAGGTAATATGGTTGGGATCAATTTAGCATTTTCTAGATCATCCCTGTGCTTGTTTCTCTTTTCATCTAATGGTTGGGATAGTCCGGCTCCGCGAGTAGTGGATGGAGAGGCTAGAAGTCCTCTCGTCGATGATGCTTATACACCTATAGACATTGACATGACTCTTTCAGTCATGAGGTCGATCAAAAATTCTTCAACATCTTGCTCTGTAATGCTCAAATCGTTCGACATACACGCCTAGGGTTAAAAATCTTAGGTTCGGGGAGTGACTTAGACACAGTAATGAGATAGAGAGAAAGAGCGCGATGATCAATGTATAAAATCAAATAAGTCTGTGGGCTCAAATTTTTAGTTGGAAAAAGTGTTCTCGATGCATGGAGTGATGGGATAAATAGGTAACTTGGCAACGGGTCGCTTGCAAAGGGTATGAAGCCTTCATTAAATCTGTTATGTCCATTATGGCACAGTCCCAACGGTCTAATGGTGAGATGTTTGTCCATAAATGTCTTTCTATCCATTCAGAGCGTTGGTCTAATAGTTATAATGTCCCCAACAACTATATTTATTTG
Source organism: Picea sitchensis (assembly GCA_010110895.2). Classification (NCBI taxonomy): domain Eukaryota; kingdom Viridiplantae; phylum Streptophyta; class Pinopsida; order Pinales; family Pinaceae; genus Picea; species Picea sitchensis. The sequence goes on from SNQJ01S0088333.1 coordinate 49,523, forward strand.
CTATGGCGAAGTTTCATGTGTCACTGTTCTGGTATCCCGACGAAGCTCCAATTTTGCAAATTTTCCTTCTACGAGGTTCCCTCTGGAACCTTCTGCAACTTGTCGATCTTAGCTCTCTTCTTACTTAGATTTCTAGCCTTCTTCCCAGTGAGCTTCGTCTCGGTATGCTTTTTTCCATTCTAATTCTTATCTTCTTTTGGCATAGTTACTTCGCGTTGTTGAGATTCTTTCCTAAGATTCAAGGGTAATCCTTCTTATTTATCTAGAATAGGTATTTCAATATTCAGTGGGTCTTCTATTGTTCTTGCAACTTCAACATCCAGGTTTTATTGTGTTAAATAGCTTCAATATTTTCTTTTGTTCTTCAATCAAGTGTGTGATCCTTCTAGTCATAAATTCTTTTAACTCTTGCTTCTGTTGTTCTAAAACTTCTTCTTCTTCTTGCCTTCTGGCCTAATCTCTTTGAATCCAAGGTTTTCCTAGTAGCATGGTAAATGGGGCATTGTTCTCATTAAATTTAATAATCTCAAAATCTTCCTCTGTCGAAATTCCATTGGCATTCATAGGTATCCAGGTGAGATTTCCACATAGGTTTATCATCTTTCCTTTGAATAGTCCTATTCCTCCTAATGAAGGAATCATAGTAGGCCTCCCTATATATTCTGAAGTTCTCTTTGTCATGATATTCACCTATGTTTCCTCATATAGAACACAATCAATGTCGAAGTCTCCTATTCTTTCTTCAAGGCATTCTTTTTCTTTGAAGATATCTGATAATGTGACATGTCGGTGGTCATTTAGGGTTTCTTTCATCTGTAGCAATACTTTCTCTGATTCTTCCTGGGATTCTATCATAATATTAGTTTTTGGATCTTCCCTACGTTTTTACTGTCTCATGTTCATTTCTTCAAGCTTAGCAATCATTCTATGACAATCCAATACTTCATGATCCATATCTTTGCAACAAAGACAACTAGGTCTTCTCCCAGGGAATTCCTTAGCGAGATGTCTCGGTCTTCTACAATTGTAGCAGAGGGTTAATCCTCTCTTTCTTTTAAATTATCCCTAGCCTTTCTTATATTGCATGCTAGGATCATGGTAGCTAACCTGCAAACATGTCTTTCTAGGATCCTGCATACACTTATTAGTCCAAACATTCTGCATAGGTATAACATATTTTTCACTATTCTTATCAGATTTACTCATATCAAATCTTCTTTCATCTACTAATACCCTAGTTTTCAAGCTAGGATAGAATCTATCAAACATACCTAGATCCATACTTTTGAAACAAAAATTTCCA
>SNQJ01S0088335.1:11740-45259 GCA_010110895.2 Picea sitchensis
GGATCAATGTGGTTTCATTGGTATATGATGCATTGTTGGAAAAATGTATAGATGACTCATTATTGTCTTATCATGATTGATAAGGTGCACAAATGGATGAGCTCCAAAGTGGTCCCCTTATGGTGAAATCCCTCACGGGAAAACGCTTTGTTGATTGAGTTATCCTAGAAGAATGGTTGGAGCACCCATGCTCTCATTATTGTCTTATCATGATTGATAAGTTGCACAAATGGATGAACTCCAAAGTGGTCCCCTTACGGTGAAAGACCTCACGGGAAGACGCTTTTCAGATTGAGTTATCCTAGAAGAATGGTTGGAGGACACATGCTTGTATGTGGAATAACGAGATGAAGATCAAGGAAATTGTTGGTGAAACTATCCTAGATGTATATTTTTGTTCATTCCATTTACAGTGGTATGTAGAACGTCACATAACTCCTCACGATTAGAGAGTTATGGCCATGAGAAGTTGGAGACTCCAGGTTTGGGTAATGGACCCAAGTTTGTTTGATGGGTAACAGTATGAGTTATGATATATTTTCAGACAATACTATTCTATATGAATATTGCATGTCATGCCATTTCTTGTGGTATGTGGAACGTCACATAACTCCTCACGGTTTGAGAGTTATGGCCTTACGAAGTTGGAGGACCCTCACATGTCATCTAGAAGCCCCAAAAGGTCAAAGTAGTCAAAGTGGTTTAAAGGATTTTAAAAGGTAAATAATAAAGATAAGTGATGATTGTACTATAATTCAAAGTGAATACAAAGTAAATTATTTAAATAATAAATTTAATGGAGAAACTAGAAGTGGGTTAACCCTAAAATAAAGAAAGTGGGGCCAAGTGCCCTAGAAGATGTTTTTAAGGAAGCTACTTGGAGAGTATAAATAAGAGGCAAGGCTCTCTCATTTTAATAAAACTTGAGCATATTGAATATCTATATGTGTCTGAGGTAACCAAGGATATATAAGCTGAAATTCTGAGGAAAGGTGAAGAAAAGAAGGCCGAAATGCAAGGAAGGATAAATTATTTTGATGGTGTTTTCTAAGGTATATTATTTACAGGTCATCTCACCATTTTCGCTATAACTTTTTTTCTATAATGATTCAGACTGTGCAATTTATATGCCATTGAGAAAATATACCCAAGTATATGTGGTAAAAAATTCAGCTTGCGCGTCATTGTATTTTGGTATTTACACTTCGTGGAAAATAGGGTTTGTGGCTAGTCCTAAAACTAGTCAAAAACATGTGTTTCGGGTAAAAATGTCATCACTTCTTCATAACAGATACAAATTCAGTGAGACCAAATGCGTTGGTTAGGGTATAGGCTTTATTATGTTGTGTAATAGTTTCAGATCAATTCAATGAACATTTTGTGTGGGCCACGCTCTACAAGGTCTCTCTCTAGAATAAGCCAAAATTCAGCAAGGTATGTCATTTTTGCTATAACGCCTTTTCTGAGAGGTTCCAAGTAGTTCCACCTGGAGGAATTGAATAAAAAACACTGAAGAACATTGTGTATCATTTTTTGATATTTATTCATTATAGGTACAAAGCTATGATTATTTCAAGTTGGGGTTGTTGACTAATCCAAAACTTGTCATGGTTGAGACAAGCAGTTGATGAGTTGGCACATACATGAGGTGTATAGTAGATGATGTTGGTACATATTGATGAGTCATTGTTGATGATTATTTGACACATGATTGGTATATACTTGGTACATGGTTGGATGCACTTCTTTATGGTACAGGTTGATTACAAGTTGTTTGGCACAGGTTAGTGCATGGTTGATGCATTTGTTTACGTTGACAGATTGATATATGTTGAGGATTGTTGCCTCATCTCAGTTGGTGTTGAGAATGTAAGCTGAGTCTTTCATATAGAGTTGGTGCTCTTGTAGAGATGTACTCTATTCAATTGTTTCTAGAAAACCCCCGGATTGAAGTCCATAATAAAAAGAAAAATTGTACATGCATCTTGTGTTCTTTGTGTTCCTTGTGGAGATGATTTGTTGATGATATGTTGTTGATATGTAGTCACATCTAACTAATTATAAATGACAGAAATGAGTAATGAGAAAATGTTGAATGTTAACTAAGGATTTTTTGTGTAAGAGGGAAGTTTTGGGAAAAATATCCCCACACTCATTCACCCCCGCCTCTAAGTGTGGTAGGTGTGTCCAGCATATTGTTGGCATAGGGGCAGACCCAGGGTTCAACGCTTCAAAATCGCACCAAAAAAATCCTAACTACCATCCCTTTCAGAAACACCTTCGAAACAAATGAAGTCTCACCCAAGGTAGAGGCGGGGGGGTTGTAGGACTCAAGTGTCTACAACCAAGTTGGGACACAAATCTATGATTACAATAATTAACATAGCACTTGGCCAACAATACGCATTAGGTTATGATCCTCATTTATATCGCATATTTAACCCTTATTACAGAGCAATGCAATAATAACCAAGATACAACACTTTCAATTACTTAGCACAGAGCACTAGCTCAGATCTAGCATTCATTCACATCATTAAGCACTAATCTACAACATCATATGCATTCATTATACATAACATCAACAACACTAGGCAATTAATCACATAAGCAACATCGCACAAAGCATATCAAGACATTGGATATACGTGGTTCACCCCAGTGTGGGGCTACATCCACCAACTTCTTCTTATTCTTCTTTATTAGTCTGTGATCTCTTACATGCATCTGCTCCTATGCACAAATCCATAGAGCCCAACTCCGTAGTGGACAAGTGATCTACGCACAGTGCAATAGATCCACCTTCCTCAAAATCAAGTCAAGGCACAGAGCCAACTCCTTAAAAGCACAGAGCACTTACAACTTCTTGCACTAAACCAGAATCAACCTATCATGCACATAGACACTAGTAGTCATGCACTAAGCCAAATGCTATTACTACTTATTACATCACTTATCTACTTATTTATACAATTACAAGAAGGCCTAAGCATGGGTAAACCCATGGGCCGACATCCCATAACTTGTTACATAACCCTAAAAACCCTTTGTTGGGTCCAAAATCCCGCAAAACAAGTGAGATCCCGCGATCTCTGCTCCTCCTATGCACTCCATCTTCGACCAGCCTGTCGAAGTCCCAAAATTGGTCAAACATGACCAATGTTTCCACAAAACTTGGTCAAGGGGAAACAAGCCCCCACACTCCCCTGTGACTCATTCTGAGTCACTCAGATCTAGGCAGGGCTGCTTCAAATGCCTCGATATTAGCTCGATTTGCCTCAACTTGTTGCTTTTCTAGAGCCTCCTGCTCGACAAACTCTTGTATCACTTTCTCTATAACAGGCCCTTCCAAGCGTTGTTCTACCATCATAACTACTTGGTCTAGCTACGAGCCTTGGCCTTCAATCTCTTAAAAAATAATGCAAGCTTCATCCTACACCGGCTGGAGTCTTTTTGTCACTTCCATGACTTTTTTCTAGATGGAAATAACCTATTGTTGGAATGTGCGTTGTTCCTGTGACCGCTTCATTTTCTCAACTTCGGTAAGTAGCTTCATCTACGCCTGCACGGTGGATGCCTGTTGCTTCACCTCTTGGAGTTTTTCTTTTAATTTCTTCAGCTCTAGATCTTCTGCAAGGTGCTCATAGGTTTGCGCACTCTGATCACTCAGTTTCTTACACTCTGAGGTGAGTGCTTTGATTTTTTATACTGTGTTCCTGGCATTTTCTTCCCTCCAATTGCGCACTTCTTGTGGAGTTCTTGGCACTACTTGGATTTCTAACTCCATTACTCTTGCTTGAAGCTGCTAAATGGTTTTGTTGAGCTTTCCTGTGCCAAGCTCGACACATAGTGAAGTTCTTTAGTCACTGCCTCTTTGACCACAGTCTTCTCTATAAGAAGCTAGTATTTTTCTTTATGCATCTTTGCTTTATCTTCCTCGAACATCACCCTGATTTCATCTTTCTCCTGTTGCACAACTCGAAGTTGCTCTAAGTCCTCCTCCTTGTATTTCTTCACAACTTCTGTATCCTTCTCCTTTTCTTCTTGGACTCGACGAAGTTGAGCCTCTTTTGCATATACTAATCTTTGTAATTGGGTGGGCTCATCCCCCAATTCTACACTTTATGTTGAAGAAGGCACAGTAGGTATTGCATGGCTCGAATGGATAGATTTTTTTATGTCCTTGAGATCCTTCTCTATTCTGTCATACATTATTTCTTGCTTTCCTTCATGTCTCTAGAGGATATCCTCTAAGTCCTCTTCTACGACTACGATGATGAGATCGACATCATCATATGTGAGCACATTCTTCAACTGAGTCTTATTGGCTCGGGTCTTCTTCCTCGCTGAGGGTTTCTGCGGGTAAACCTTCCTTTTCTTTGATGTCTCGACCTCTGTAAGGGGATCCTTCAGTAGTGTAACTTCACCTTTATCTTGATTTTCTCCTTCTTCCACTCCTTCTTCTTGGTTAAATTCATCTCCTCCTCCTCCTCTAAGTGATTCCAACCTACTTTCCTCTGAGGCATTGTCCTCCTCATTGGTTTGTATGTTCTGCACTTCCTCTTTTTTCTTATTTTTCTTCGCACTAGTCTGTCCATCATGTTCGACCCGGGTGACCAAGGGGATTCCGATGATGTTTGGGTCAGAGAATTTTTCATCTTCCACCGGTACGAGGAACTCTGTTGTCCATTATTTGGTGATCTCCTCCATGTCTTCGTTGGTCAACATGTAATAGGAATGTAGCTCCTCCTTACTTTCATCCCTGTGTGTCATGATATAAATAAAGTGTCAATCTGCGTGAAACTTCACTAGCGGTCTGTACTGATGCATTGTATCCAGGGTCATTCATGGAAATTCCTTAATGGCACGCTTCAGCTATAAGTAGTAATCATGGAACACCGCATTTGATTGCCACTACTTCACCATATCATTCGTATACCACAAGGTGGAGAACCTTGCGGCCAACAGTTCTGATGGCTCAACTTCCAGGAAGGATGCTCCTTCCGGCATTTTCCAAGTGACAAATGAAATCAATATCAGTAGTCAACTGAAATGAAACTCATATCCCTGATATTGCGCTTCACAGTAGTCCTTCTCCAACTCATTGACGAGGTAACTCGCCCAATTCATTTGCATGCCTTCTACACACTTCCCTGCGAGGTCTAATACAAATCCAGTGACCTGCGTCGGGCGGTTCTTTTTTATGATATTACCATCTATAAGTTGACAAACTAGACGCACTGCACCATCCTGGATGTAGGCTACCTTGTAGCCTCGCTTTCCCTTCTCTACATCGCCATAGGATTCCTTTATGTGTTGTGCCAGGGAGAGATCTGAACTCTTCCCTAGGTAGAGCTGGTGAGGGTCTGGTCACTGCATGCTCAGTCCTGTGATCAAGTGGATCAATGTCGAATCCATAGTGACACACCTATCAAGCCATATATAACCTCCATGATATCACAACAAGAGGAGTTTAACACAAGTGTTAACCTCCTGATGTCGTCCAAAGTGAGAGATATTCATCACGTTCAGGATTGTCGATTGTGCGAGTTCTTTTATCCATGGTTGGGAAACTATGCATTGCTTCTTCCCAGTCGTCTTCATCAAATACTGATGCGGCATGAGCATCACGTATTTCTTCCAGTCTTTGAGGTTGAAGTCGTTATTCTTCAGCGCTGGAATATGTCCTAACTGGGGTCCAACTATGCGTATCCCCTTCAGGAGGTACGCAATGATCAACATGTATTCAAAATCCCGTGGGATGTTGTCATGGTTAACTGCGCCAGCCAAAGGCGGGATGTAGTCCGGCAATACCGACGGGATCTGCTTCGCGTTAGCTATCTCGTCACGGTGTTTTCTTGGCTTCTCAGTCACGGTTCGGCTAGACCAACATGCAATTGAGGGGGATGCTTCCAATCCTCCAGTCGACAATGTCTGTATTCCTATAGACATAACTCTCTCATCCATGAGGTTTACAAGTATCTCCTCCATAGACTTCTCTACTGCGCTACGTTCGCCCAACATGCACACTCATAATCAAATAACTCAAGTATGTGAATAGAAAAATGAGGTAATCAAATGGATGGTGAGGTCTAGAAATTACAACGTGATACAATGGATTCTTTATTAGCTCGGATATCATGGTTTGCAAAAAGTGGTTCCGACGGGTTAAATAGAAACGTCATAACAGATTCCTCCAACACGAAGGAATGTGTCTACCAATGCGCATTCATCCATTATGGTGCAGTCTCAATGGTCCAATGGTGGTCTTTTCGGTAATAACTGTGTTTCTAGTCATTCCAGAGCATCATTCTAATGGACGGGGGGCCTCCAACGATCATATAGCTTTGTCATGGCAAAGTACCATTTTGCATGGTTCTGCTATGCCGGCGAGGTTCAACTTCTGCAGATATGCCTCCTGCGAAGTATTTTCTAGAACTTGTTGTAGTTTTTCTAATTTGGCTTTCTTCTTACTGAGCTTCCTTGCCTTCTTTATTGTGATCTGAGTCTCTGGATTCCTCTTCCCATTATTATTCTTATCTGTTCTTAGCGTAGTGACTTCGCGTTGGTGATGTTATTTCATATGGTTAAGAGATAATAACTCTTTTATTAATAGGTCTGGGGTGGATATACTTTCTTCTTGCATGGAGAGGTCCTTTAACCCTTCTTACACTCTTTCAAAGTTGACAGCTATTTTTCTTTCATTTTGCTGCTTTGACTCAACTTCTCATTCTTCTATCAGTCGATCTATTCTTTGAGGTATGAAATCCCTTAGTTCTTTCTTTTTATTTTCTGTGGCTTCCTCCTTTGCTTGTCTTCTAATCTGATCCTTCTCGATCCAAGTCTTTCCTAATAAAAGTGGAAAAGGGGCATTGTTCTCAACAAATCTAATAACTTCAAAGTCTTCTTCTATCGATGTTTCATGAGAAAGCATAGGTATATTAGTAACTCTTCCACATAGGGTTATCATATTTCCTTTAAGCAAGCCTATTCTTCCCAAATAAGGTATCATAGCAAGCTTTCCCAAAATTTTCCAAGTGCTTTCTGGCATAATATTCACATGTGTTTCTTCGTCTAATACACAGTCTATGTCGAAGTCTTTTATTCTTGTAACTATACATTGTTTGTCTTTCAGGATCTCTGGTAAATTGATGTCTCTGTGATCATTCATTTCTGCTTTTAATTGTATTAACATAGTCTCTCACTCTTTTTCTATATGATTCTCAATATCTTGACCTTATTTATAGTTTTCTTGTCTCTTGTCCATCTTTTCAACTTTAGCAATCATTCTTGGGCAATCCTCAACCTCATGACCAATAGATTTACAACAAATACAAATAGGACCTATACCAGGGCATTCCTTAGCAAGATGTCTCGGTCTTCTGCAATTGTAACATAGTGTCAATCCTCTCTTTCTTTTAAACGATCCCCAGTCTTTCATGTACTGCGCACTAGGATCACATTGTTGGACCTGCAATCTACAAAAATTCTTTCTAGGTTCCTGCATCCACTTATTAGTCCAAAAAAAAATTCTATGCATAGGAATAACATTATTTTCTCTATTTCTATCAAATTTGTTCATATTAGTTCTTTCTTCTAACTGTGCCCTAACATTCAGGTTAGAACAAAATCTATCAAACATACCTAGATTCATATTTTTGAAGCAAAAATTTCCACTTATCTTACCTTTACCAAAGCACAACGCTTTAAGATCTTACCTCCTTCTTTCAAATCTGGTTTCTTTCTTAGAACAGAGCTTCACAAGTTAAGTAGAATATCGCGCACTACAATAACAAATCTATGCACAAAGATTTATCTTTTCTTCAGTTCCCAACAATCATAGTTTCAGATCCCAGCAATAGAATCATTTGTTGGCACAGGGGCATACCCAGGGTTCAACGCTTCAAAAACGCACCAAAAAAACCCTAACTATCAGCCCTTTCGACAACACCTGTGAAGCAGATGAAGTCTTACCCGAGGTAGAGGCAGGGGGGGTTGTAGGACTCAAGTGTCTACAACCAAGCTAGGACACAGACTTGTGATTACAATACTTAACAAAGCACTTAGCCAACAATACTGATTAGGTTATGATCCTCATTTACATCGCAGATTTAACCCTTATTACATAGTAGCGCAGTAACAACCAATATCTAACACTTCCAATCACTTATCACACAGCATTAACTCATATCTAGCATGCATTCACATCATTAAGCACTAAGCTACAACATCATATGCATTCATTATACATAACATCAACAACACTAAGCAATTAATCACATAAGCAAAATCGCACAAAGCATATCAAGACACAGGATATACGTGGTTCACCCCAATGTGGGGCTACGTCCACCAACTTCTTATTCTTCTTCTTTATTATTATGCAATCTCTTACATGTGTATTCTCCTGTGCACAAAGCCACAGAACTCAACTTCGCAGTGGACAGGTGATCTGTGCACAATGCACTAGATCAACCTTCCTCAAAATAAGGTCAAGGCACAGAGCTAACTCCTTAATAGCACAGAGCACTTACAACTTCTTTCACTAAGCCAGAATCAACCTATCATGCACATAGCCACTAGTAGTCATGCACTAAGACAAATGTTATTACTACTTCTTACGCCGCTTAGCTACTTATTTATGCAATTACAAGAAGGCCTAAACATGGGTAAACCCATGGGTTGACATCCCATAACCCATTACATAAACCTAAAAACCCTTTGTTGGGTCCGGAAGCCCGCAAAACAAGCGAGATCCCGCGATCTCTGCTCTGCCTGGGCACTCCACCTTCAACCAGCCTATCGAAGTCCCAAAATTGGTCAAACATGACCAATGTTTCCACAAAACTTGGTCAAGGGACAACATATATTAACCCTATGTTTGATATTGTATTTTTCTAGCAAGTCTCTAATGAGTCTTGAAGTGAATTTATTTCCTCCATCAACAACTATTTCCCTGGGTATGCTGAATCTAGTGAAGATTTCTTCATGAAGAAATCCTACTACCACTTGTTTTGTAGCAACCAAGAGTGCCTTGGATTCCATCCATTTTGTGACATAATATGTGCATACTAGGATGTAGTATTTATGATGGGAAGAAGGATTGATTGACCCTACAAAGTCTAGGGCCCATTTTTCAAAGGGTTATAATACCAATTGTGGTTGTAATGGAATCTTGTCTTATTGCATTGGTCTTCCCATGTGTTGTTAGTTGTTGCACCTGTTTACATACTCCTTGGAATCTTTGAATATAGTGGGCCGATATTACCCTTGTTGAAGTACCTTGTACCCAATCCTCTTTTCTGCAAAGTGTCCTCTGCATGGACTATCATGGAAGGCTTTCAATATCTCATGGATTTCATCTTCTTGAATGCATTTTTTGATAATCCGATCCAATCTTGTGAGGATCAATCAATATAAATTCTATGGTTTGGAAAACCACCTTGCTATTTCCTTGGTTTGGTTTGTTTCTCCTGGATAAATAGAGGGTTACCCTACAACAAGAGATCTTGTTTCCTAGGAAAGGAAGCCCAATTTCTCAATTGTCCTTCCTTTATTGATTTCATCCTTGAGCATCTTGAGGTTAATTATTAGTTTCCAATTCTTCATCCTCAACGTTCTAATTTTTTTTACAAGGGATGCATATACAGGCAAGGAATGTGGAATACTTACTCTTTCATGCTCCCGAGGTGTATCAATAACCTTTTCTTTAGGATCAACAAACTTCATCTCTAGTTCCTCTTCTTCATATACTTCAAAGATGGTGGAAATCCCCTCGCCAAAAGTGCTTCTTGTTGGTTCTTGTGGATCAACAAGAGCTTGTAGTTCTGGTTCCTTCTCTTCTACATATACTTCAAATATGGTGGTAATCCCTTCCATGAAAGTGCTTCATGTTGGTTCTTATGGGTCAAAATCATCCTTTGTGTACATTCCTTCATTGGCTTCCAAGTTAATCCCCTTTATTGGTTCGTGTGTTTATGCAGGGGGCTCTATACTCATGCCTTCACCGGCTTTTGGGTCACTTCAATATGTTGTTTGTTGTTTTTGTTGATTTGCAGTTGTGGACCTGGTTCTTCTTTTCTTTTGAATACATGATCACCTCTTATTGTACCCTCTTACTATCTTTGTGGATGGTTTTCTACATGTGGTCTCAATGTCACTATCTTGGCTCTATTTTTTTGGGGTTTCAGTATTATAGTCCATGGTCGTAGCTTTGCTTGTGACTCTCTTTTGTTGAGGAGTGTTAGCATATAGGATTTATGGAGCTCCAATATTTTTTCTTGGAGATGGAATTTTAGCCTCTACTTCCCTTGGTGTTCGAAGTGCAACTACTGCATATTTTACAATTACAGTTGGTTTCATAACAACGTCGTTCCATGTTCGGCCCTTTTTATGCAAGGCATGCTCCACCAACAACGTTATGAGCATGTGGTGAGAAATATCATCCCTAGGGTTCTTTGATTTTTTTGTGAATGTCATCATGGTCTACAAAGTTATGAAAAGGAAATATGGCATGTTGATAGATCCACTATGTCTAAGGTTGTCCAGGAGTCGAACATGGTGGAGGTAAATGGTTGCGTAGAGGCCTTCACATGTAAAATAACACTACATGAATGTGGCTACATCCTTCCAAGGGTTTGGCAGAGACCTCCTTTCAAACGGTGTGCCTTTATTTAGCAAGGCTTCTCCAGGATCAAGAAATTGTTGTAGAATTTTTGGCTTGGAGGTTCTTATGGAATACCACTTTTCACCTGTCTATGGAAATCTGATAACCTCCGCAAATTTTTATTCTATTTCTTCAACTAGGGTAACTACGACCATAGACTTTTCAACCCTAAAATTTAGAGTGAATTCCAAAGCAACTTCATTTTCATAACCGTACAAACGTTGGATATACTCCATCCATCCAACCTGGTTAAGAATGTGTTCAATGTGATCATATGATTTGAGTAGCAGTGCGTCCATGGGTTCTCTACGGATCAAGGAGACTCACATGGTTTCTCTTATTCTCTCAACTCCAATTTATTTTGATTGCAAAGGGAAATGGCTACTATATGGGTGGGAGATTTCCAATTATGGTGATAACAATGATTATGAAAGTTATGGGGATTATGGCATAGGGTGGTGATTATGGTGCCAGTGTTAATAATAGAAACGTATGCCACTTAAATATTATTCATTACACATTCTATAAAAAAATGCACCTATCCTTTCCTACCTTAAGTGTCTTTCCCTCGTATGAGTGTTGTGCTAGCAGTTTGGTCCCACGATTGATCGACCCTATTTGTCTTTGGTGGAGTTGCAACAATGGATGCAGAGTCATGTCAATGGGTTTGGTTGGAATCTCATCATTTTCTTCAGGGGTCAGTTTTCTCAGTATGTCCATAAGAGGTGCAATAACGACATTATGGTTGAGAATTGGTGCAAATGAGAGTAGAAGCAACAATGTTGTGCATGATGGTTGTGGAAAGGTGTGGAGTTGCGACGATATGAGGAAATGCATAAATGGGTAGATTTGAAACATCATCATTGTCGATGTATTAGAAGTAGAGTTATTGTCACATTATGCATAGTTGCGGTAGTAGGATTTGTATAAATATAGAATTGCAACAATAGGAGTTGCGGCTACAAAAGTTGTAGCAACGAAAGTTGCAGCAATAGGAGTTACAGCAATAGGAATTACAGCAACAAGAGTTGCAACAACAACCTTCTTCCCTGCATATCTTGAAAAAAAAATTATTAGAGAAACAATTTTATTAAAATTTGATCAAAAGGATCCTAACATAACCATCAAGAAACCATGAAGTTCCCTTCTTGATTTCTCTTGGATTTGATTTTTTTTTAAACATGTCTTGCACCAGCATAAGTTGATTTTCACAAAGCATGCTCCCATGCATGCCCCTAATGGTTTTCATACATGTTTTTTTTTAAGTAATGAATCAATCAGTAGAGATTCCCCCCTTGTTTTACAATCTCCAAATCATTGTCAGACCATCCACTAATCATTCTATTCAGAAAGGCTTCCTTGGATAGGGGTTTGTGATACAATATAGGCACGTGTCCATTTTCCATCAGAGGATTTATCTCATCGTCAATGGTGTGAAGTTTCATTTCTCCATTGTCATATACAATATCAATATCATAAGGTATGATCGATCGAGCGTGGAACTTTCCTCTAAAATCCTTGAATATGGAGTCGAATAATAAGGCCCGGACTCAAACTCTAAATTGTATTCTTCTTAATGAACTTGGCATGCCATCAAGCTCTTTGATGTTGTATTATCGTTTTGTGGTGGAGGGAATTTAGAAAAAGCTCATCTAGTTCGTTGATCTAGAGGAGCCTTTGCTTCTGAGATTTAGTTAAGTCCATTCCAAGTTGTACATATTTTCTAAGTGTTTGGATTTTTGTTTAAATTAGCAACAATACTCTCTTTCCATACACGATTTTGTATGGAGTACAACTAGTAGTAGTCCTCCATGTCATCTAGTAGGCCCATAGAACTTCGAGTAGTTTGTTAGCCTAGTCCTTGAAGTATAGTCTAACAATATTGGTGATGATGGACTCAAGGATTTTGTTTGTCCCTTCTACCTGTCCATTATCCTACGAATGATATGGTGTATTAACCCTGTGTTTGATATTGTGTTTTTCCAGCAAGTATCTAATGAGTCTTGAAGTGAATTTATTTCCTCCATCAACAACTATTTCCCTGGGTATGTCGAATATGGTGAAGATTTCTTCATGAAGAAATCCTACTACCACTTGTTCTGTCGCAACCGAGATTTTTTTGGATTCCATCCATTTTGTGACATAATCTGTGCATACTAGGATGTAGGATATATGATGGGAAGAAGGATTGATTGGCCCTACAAATTCTAGGGCCCATTTGTCAAAGGGTTCTAATACCAACTGTGGTTGTAATGGAATGTTGTCTTATTACATTGGTCTTCCCATGTGTTGGTAGTTGTCACACATTTTTAGATACTCCTTGGCATATTTGAAGATAGTGGGCCAATAGTACCCTTGGTGAAGTACCTTGTACCCAGTCCTCTTGTCTGCAACATTTCCTCCACATGGACTATCATGGAAGGCTTTCAATATCTCATGGATTTCATCTTCTTGCAAGCATCTTCTGATAATGAGATCCAATATTGTGAGGAAGAGGTAATCGTCAATCCATGAGAATATCCAACTTTGTCTGATGATGTTTTGTCTCTCTTTTGGATATAAATGGTGTGGGAGTTTACCTGCAGCAAATTAATTAGTGATATCTACGAATCAAGGAGTGTTAGTAGAAACTACAAATAGATGCTCATTAGGAAAATAATATTCTACGGGTGGCTCATTCTCATTAGGTGTAAGTCTTGAAAGGAAATCATCCACTACATTATATTTTCCTGGCTTATTCAAGATGGCTATATCATATTCCTATAATAACGATAACCACCTAGTTACTCTGCCATTGGTGATAGGTTTATTCATTATATATTTTATGGAAGCATGGTCAGTATGGAATATTACTAGATATCTTGTAATGCAATGCCAAAATTTATTAATTGCACGTATTACCACAAGAAACTCCTTTCATGTTATTGTATTATTCAATTCTATGGAAGATATATATTTTTTTACATAGTAGATCACGTATGGATAATTTCCCTCTAGTTTCCCTAGAATCACTCCAATGGAGGTGTCTGATGCGTCTGTAGAAATATGAAATGGGAGTGACCAATTAGGCCCTCTTAAGATGGGAGTCTCAGACACCTTAGTTTTTAGTTCGTCAAGTGCATGTTGGCATGTTTCTGTCCATAAAAAATTAGAATCTTTGCTAAGAAAGGAAAATAATGGACAATTAATTCGTGAAAAAAATCAATAAAGCGATAATAATATCCAACATATCATAATAATCTTTTAACCTGTTTTTGCGAACATGGAGTCAGGAAATTTAATATTACCTTGATTTTCATCAGTTCCACTTGGATGTGTTTAGTTGAGATGCGGTGTCCTAATACAATGTCATCAGTTAACATCATTTAACATTTCTCATTACTAAGGGAAACATTTGATTCCTTACACCTTATCAATGTTTTCTCCAAGTTTGATAATGCCTCATCAAATTCATTACCATATGTCATGAAATAATCCATATATATTTCCACACAATCATGAATTAAATCAAAGAATATACCAATTACAACTCTTTGAAAGGTGGTGGGGGCATTACATAACCTGAATGGTAGAAAATGATATGAAAATGTCTCCATGGGCAGGTAAACATTGTTTTGTCTTGGTCCTCGGGCGCGATATGGATATGATTATACCTGCTAAATCCACCAAGGGAGGAAATGTATTTCTTCGTTGATAACGTATAGAAGACCTATTCAATGAATGGAAGTGGGAAATCATCCTTGTGTGTCACTTTGTTGAGTTCTATATATTCCACACAAAATATCCATTTCCCATTCTTCTATAGTACCATGAAAAGAGGAGAGACCCATTGGTTGTTAGAAATTGCATAGGTAAAGTTGGTTGTAAGCAATTTCTATAGATCTTCCTTAACTATGTTTTTCAGTGTCGGATTCATCCTACACTAGGGTTGAAATATGGGTCTATATCCTTCCTTAATGTATATGTGGTGTGTGCATAAGTCAGGACGGATCATCTTCATGTCAAAGTATTCCCATGCGAAGGAAGCATTGTGATTTTGTAGAACTTTAACTAGCCACTCTTTTTTTTGTTCAATCAATCCCTCGTTGATTTTCAAGGTTTTACCGAGGATGATTTCTATGATTTATTTAAGGGACCCTTGATATTGTTTAGGTGAGGAATCATGTTCTATATGTGATATGATTTTTGAGGCAAGAGAAACTTGTGTTTCTAGATGCATAACATGCTCAAGAATATGTGAGTTAGTTGTGGAAGAAGAAGAGGATATGAAATCATCAATTTCATTATCCTCTTTTTTCTCTCTGATGGATAAATGTTGATCTATAGAGAGGAATTGATGAGATTCTACTTCTTCATCATCATCTTCTCGCTCAGCCCAGAGTGTTTTTTCAAAATATATGGTGGGTTAGGCAGGAGGATAGAGGGTTAATTTTTTTGTAGAGATCCCATGGGAAATAGTCATGTTTCCCAACCTACAACCGATGTAAGCATCAATAGTTTCCAACCAAGGCTTTCCCAAGATTAAAGGAAACCCTCCCATAGAGGTTTTGGGCTATAGGACCATAAAGTTAGTAGGATATGACCATGAATCTATGGATATCACTACATCTTCTAACATACCCTATGGTTTCATAAGTGATATGTCAGTGAGCTAAAGTATGTTTGGGGTTTCCATAAGACCAGTAATTCCTAAGGCTTTCATGGTATCGAGCATCATGATATTAATGGGAGTATCGAGGTCAATTAATGTGTTTCTAATGAGTGTATTATTAATATTCACATTAACTACTTGGATACAAGGATCGGAGTATTTGGATGTGAGAACTCCCCCCATCATTAAGTCTGACAGTTTACCCATAACATAAATAGTTTTGGGATCCTTCCATTTTCTATCAGGTTTCCTCAAAAAAGTTCTCGTATTGCTTTCGAATAGATGGGTACATATTTGATGGCTTGGAACAATGGTATTTTGACACACACATTATTGAGTTCCCCCAAGAAGTAAAACTCGGGGCGAGTAAGAGGTTTCTCTAGGTTTAATATTTCAGGATATGGTGGGTTTTGAAGTTTAGGGAGGGCATTATCATCTTTCAAGGTTTCCTGAGATTCTTTTGGTTTTGATTCTTCATTCTAGACATCCTCATTTAAATAGTCAATATGAATACAAGGTTGGTCCTTGGTTAGTGTCTTCCCAAATCGAAGGTGGATATCATTGCATTCCAAGGAAGAGATGGAATATCTAGGGTAGGAAACAATTCCAGTAGCTTGCATTGGTTGGCCTAGACTTCTGTTATTATGGTTAGGAATGGGTTGTGTAGGTAGTTGTGGTCGAGAAGGGGATGATGTGGATTCTTGTATATATAGAGGGGGAATAATTTTCATAGACTATTGAGGGCCTCTTAGGGTGGGATTTATCTACCCCTATTTCCATAACTATTTTGGAGGAGGAGTAGCCACCCATTGTTGCATTGGAATACCCCATGGTTGAAGATCATATTGCATGGAAGGGTTAGTCCAATATGAATTAAAATATTTGGATTGGTCTTGAATCATGCCTTGAGGTATGGATTTCCATCGCTTCTTATGAGAGACAAAGGATAATTACTCTGGTTCCTACACCTTTTGATAGATGGATTTCAGTCCTGGTACAGATGGACAATTGCAAGTAGAATGGTCCTAACTGCATATTCCACAAACCTCAATTTGATTCAATGGGAATTCTTTCCAAGGGTACTTTGTTCGACACTTTAGAAAAAATATATCCAGACCTCATTCTGTCTCCTCTTTCTTCTTCTTTGTTTGCATTTTATTCAACTAAGATCTCAATGAACTGAGTATATAAATATTTAATTCATGTAACATGTTCTCGATATCTTCTCTTGTGATTCCACTTATGGCAATCTTGTTAGTTCTTTTTGATATGTCTCTTGGTCCCTTACATGTTTTTGAAGTTCCTTTGGAATATTTTTGACAAAGTTCCAAGATAATATCATATTCTAACTAAGAGACATCTCATCCACCCATCAGTTTGAGAATTTCAATGCAATCATCTCAAAATCCTCTCAAAAATAAGGCACGTCGTGTCTCAGGAGCCAAACCTCCTTGTCTTTCCCTCTGCAAATTAAAGTTGAAACTTTCAATGTAATCCTCAAGGATATCACCTTCATGTTGTGTAATCCTAAAAACTTCCTCCCTCCTTTCCTTATCCTTGCAATAATCTTGGTATTTTTCTATAAATTTCTTCGTCATCTCGTCCCATGTGCAAATGTTGTCATTTTCAAGGCCCATGAACCAACGCAGTGAAATTTTTTTTAGAGTGGTTAGAAAATATTCAATTTTTGGGCATCTAAAACATAATAAAAAATTCTACAAAGTACGTTGAATTCGTAGAGGAAGGTGTCAAGATATTCTTTATATAGACCATGAAAATTTGGCTAGGCTAAAAGAGGGATAATCTTCATTTTGGTCTCTTCATTTGATCCTCTAATTGGAAATCTGAAAGCAGAGGTTTCTTCCTTGACAACTTTTTGTGACATTTCTCTCAGAGGGTTGTCTTTTGTCTCTAAAGGTGCTTCAGGAAAAATGAATTCACCATAGTGGTATTGTTCACTAATCAAATCTCTTGAAAGTGGAACATCTCTATGCATAGATCCTTGTACAGTATTATATTCTTGAGCGTAGGTTTCAAGTCTCCTTTTGGAGATGGAACTTGTTGTTGGTGATAGATAGTTTGGTTGACTAAGCTCCTTTCCCTCTTGAGATTGACCTGTACTGTTATCTTTTTGGGATTTTTTGGATGAACTAATGAATCTACCTTGTTGATATATAATTTTGTGCATAGAAAAGACTAGAAAAACATTCTACGAACCGCTGAAAATAAATTATATCACTCAATATACTGAAATAAAAATCCACACAATAGAAAAAAAACTACACTTTTGACAGATCCCCGACAACCAGGTAAAAAATGACAGACTTTTCAATCACTTCCCAATTATTTTAGTAATAAATTGAAGAGTTGTACATTTAATTATCAATTTGAGGTCATATCTTACTTACGAACTGTCGTGCACCTTATATGCAAGTATAATGTTGTAATTTCCAATGAGTTGTAGTACGTTCGATCAAATGCTACAAAACAAGATATCGAAATGATTAATCAAGCTACCAACCTATATTCATTCTTGTGCTTACAGAGAAAGAAATGTCACACTTACAGGAAGTAAATCACACTTACAGAAAAGTAAATCTCACTTGCAAGGAATAAATCACTCTTGAAGGAAGTGAATCGCGCTTGCAGAAAAGTAAATCAAACTTGAAAAAGGTAAATTGCATTTTTAGAAAGTAAATCAAACTTGCAAAAACTAAATCACACTTGCAAAATGTAAATCAATCTTGCAAAAAGTAATTTAAACTTGCGGAAGAGTGAAGGTGACTTGTTCAAGTTTTTAGGATGTCTTTAATTATTGTAACAGTTGTGTCATAGCTCACGTACTCAATCCTTAGATATTAATCCACATTGTTCTTTGTAAATTAAATAACTAAACTACCTTGAATTGCAAAATACACAATTGTCAACTGGAAAACTGGATGGAGAGTTGCAGCAGTCGGAGTCGCAGCAACGGGAGTTGCAGTAGCTCAGGCCACAACAATACAAATTACAACAAAACGAGTTTCAACAACCAGAATCACAACAAGAATGAAGTTTAAATAGGAATTACTGGAAATAAATGAAGGTGAATAAAAAGATGTCGCAATTATGCTTCAACTATTTGAAAATTATGGTTTTGAAATGTCATCATAAAGTGGCAATGAAAGAATCACAACATTGAAACAACAAAGTTGCAGCATGATGTTTTTATAGAGAAATCACTAAAAATAAATAAGGAAGAGAAATTACAGCTAGTTGATTATCAATTAAAGATCACTTCCCTGCAATATTAACAATAAAAAGCTACAATGATCAAGAACTACGAGATGTTAATGAAGGAACTGTTGAAAAAAAAAATAGAAATACAATTAGAACTACTTCTACAAATTGTAAAAGATACAAACAGTACCAAGCTAAGAAGGGATACCTACCTCATTAGACGAGGTATTGGTCTAAGAATGCAGTAGATGCTCAAACAATCAACACAACATCAATTGAATACAAAGAAAAAGGAAATTATATCGTTGAACTTCTGAGTATTACAATACAACTGAATATTATTGTCAAGATAATATCCTCTCTCAATCTCAAGGGAGGTTGATCTTTTATACAATACATATGATGTCTAAATAAAACAAAGAGATCGATGGACAACCATGAGAATCTGGCTATTCATCCGTTTACATCGATATTGCTAAATTTTAGAAAATAATGGGCATATGTTGACTTGGGTCAGCTGGGTGAGCAGAATTGTTTCCATTCTTGGTTATCCATGTGCCCTTCACCACTTTCCCATATAAGGAGTGATCTCTTACTAGTGACTTTAACTATGACTATTGCGTTGGAAAAATATTTCTTGGAGTTGCAACAACAACAGCGAGAGTTTCATTTGGAATTGCAAAAACTATATGCTTGGTAGAGGAGTTGCAACACTTGTGGAGGAATTGCAACTCCTTCAAGGACTTGCAGTCATTGTAATTTCTCCTTTATAGCAATATTAGTGCATAAAGATGACAATTTTCCTAAGAAATGTATAAGAATGGAATAAAAATGGCATATGGGTGAAGAAACATACCCTAGTGGAAAGTGAGACAAACTGGATGAAAAAGGTATCAAGAGAGAATGAACAATGGAAAAATGGTAAGGAAAAAGGTATTGGGTGGGTGTTGAAATCATGCTAAATTAGGCATCCGTTAGTTTTTCTCCTTCAAACAAGTCATCTTGGAAATTTTTTTCTATAATGTTTTTGGGTGAAGTTTCAAATTGTGAAATTTTCATGATCTAGAGGAGACATAGAGAAGTACTTAGGAGAAGTCTTATGGTTTTGAATCATAACATTCATAACTTATCTATATATACCACTATTGCCTAATTTTGATGGAAATTCTCAACTTAGTAATGTTAATTTGGTCCTTCTAGAGGATCTTTACACGCATTTACATGTATTTACACAAGATTAAATATTTTTAGCCCACTAAGTAAGATAAACACGGGGAATTCTTAGGATTGAACCATAGAAATAGGAATCACAAGACAATAATTTGATTAAAGTAGCTAATAAATCATCCTACAAAAATATGTTGGCAATGTCCTATGGAGATAAATCCAAGGGAGCAGACAACTTGTCGAATCAATTGATGATTTTTTACTTGTATCAAGTTATAGCTTGCTTGTCTAGACAATTCAAGGACACTTGTTGGCCCTTGACCAAGTTTTGAGGAACACTTGGTCGTAATTGACCGTTTTTGGGACTTCGACAGCCTGTCGAAGACAAAGAGGAAAATGCAAAAGCTAGGTCCACTTTTGGGCCCCTTTTAGGGTTTTGGGTTAATGTAATGGGAAAGGGATGTCGGCCCATGGGTTCACCCATGCTTAGGCCCACTTTTGTAATGTATAAATAGAAGGATATGCAATGTAAGAAAGAGTAGATGTGATTGATTAATGCTATAGGTAGTGCATCTATGTGATGTTGAATAAGTGCTCTGTGCGAACTATGTAAGGCTTGCAAGGCTAAGTGCAAGTTACCGTGAGGTTGCTATAGAAAGCTAAGTGTTGTAGTGCAAGGAAGAAGGATCCAGCGAGCTGCACAGATCTTTTTTCCTATGCGAAGAAGGGTTTTGGAGGCTTTGTGCTTGTAATAGATTGAAGATGATAATAAAGAAGAAGATCTTATGGACGTAGCCCCAGGGTGGGGGTGAACCACATAAATCTGTGTATTATGTTATGTGTTTTGATTCAATGTGTTTATCTTTGCTTATTCTATGTGCTTTGATATATCCACTTATGCCCTGTGCTTCTTAGATCTATATGATTGTTAGATCTAATGTCTATGAGGGTTATTAGTGTTGATCTTCTAGATCTGATCTCAATTACTATGGTTAAGTGCTCAAATACTGTAGATCTGAGTGTACACTGCAAATATCTGTGTTGTCTGTGAAGTGTAATAAGGGTTAAATATTGATGAATGATCAATGCTAGGTTCTCTGTAAATGATATAGTCACATATATGTGTCCCAGCTAAGGTTGCAGACACCTGAGTCTTGCAGCCACCCCTGCCTCTACCTCAGGTGAGATTTCATCTGCTTCGTAGGTGTTGCCGAAATAGCCGGTAGTTAGGGATTTGTTGGTGCGCTCTTGAGCATTGAACCCTGGGTCTGCCCCTGTGCCAACAAATGGTTCTGTTGCCAGGACTAAAACTGTGACTGGTGGGAACTAAGGAAGAAGAAACTTTGTGCAAAAGAAATATCTGTGCGTAGATCTGTTGCCCTAGTGCACAAATTTGTACCTGACCTATGAAGCTTTGTGCCAGGAATAAGGTCAGATCTGAAGAAAGGAAAATCAAATATGAAGAAAAGAAGCGAGATTTGAACACTCTGTGCTCTAAGAAAAGTAAAAGTGGAAATTTCTGAAGAAAGAGGTTAGATCTGCATAAAAGAGGTCAAATTTGTAAGATTTGTGCTCTAATAAAGGTAAGAACGGTTAAAAGTTTTTAGATATGAAATCTTTGTGTTCTGTAGAAATAAGATAAGTGAAATTTTTTGTTTCTAGAGCATGGATTTAGGTATGTTTGATAGATTCTATCCTAGCTTAAAACCTGGGGCATTAATAGATGAAATAAAGGTTGATATGAATAGATCTGATAATTATAATGGTAGATATGTTATACCTATGCATAGAAAGAATGTCTGGACTAACAAATGGATGCAAGATCCTAGAAATAATTTTTTGCAGGTTAGCTATCATGATTCTAGTGCGTAGTACAGAAGAAGTTGGGGATCATTTAAGAGAAAGAGAGGATTGACCCTATGTTACAGTGGCAGAAAACCAGGCCATCTAACTAAGGAATGCCCTGGTGGAAAACCCAATTGTCTCTGTTGCAAATATTTGGACCATGAAGTATTGGTTTTCCCTAGAATGATTGTTAAGCTTGAAAGAATCAGTTTGCATGAATAAAACCCTAGGACAGCCCCAGAAATAGCAGAACCCCGAAAATAATCAAAGAAAGTATTAATATATATGAAAGAAACACTAAAGGAACATAAACATGTCTCATTACCAGAGATCTTCAAAGAAAAGGAGCAAGTTGAAGCAAGACTAGGGGACTTCGACATTGACTGTATTCTTGATGAAGAAACATAAGTGAACATTATGCCAAAAAGAACTTGGGAAGCTATAGGGAAGCATGTCATGATTCCTTCATTGGGAGGAATAGTACTATTCAGAGGAAAACTGATGATGTTATGTGGAAAACTCACTCAGATACCTATGACAGTTAATGGAACTTTGACAGAAGAATATTTTGAGATTATCAAATTCATTGAGGACAACGCCCCATTTACTATGCTACTCGAAAACCTTGGATTAAAAGAGATCAACCCAAAAAGAAAGAAGAAGAGAAGGTTTTAGAACAACAGAAACAAGAGTTAAAATATTTCATGACTAAAAGGATCGCATAGTTGATAGAAGAACAGGAGAACCGCTCGAAGTCATCTGACACTAGAAGCCCAGATATCGAGGCCAAAGTTATGCAAAAGGCTGAAATTTATACCCAAGACAAAGAAGAAGTGATATACCTAAACCCTAGGAGAGAATCCCACCAGCTTGAAGTGACTATGTCCAAGGAAAATAAGAATCAACATGGGAAGAGAATCACCTAGACAAAGCTCACTGGAAAGAAGACTAGAAATCTAAGTAAGAAGAAGGCTAAGATTGAAAAATTACAAAAGATCCCAGAGGGTACCTCGCAGCAAGACACTTTGCAGAATTGGAGTTTCGTCGGGATATCAGAACAATGACATATGACACTTCGTCGAGGCGAAGTAATATAGCCGTTGGAATCCAATATAACCGTTCGACTGTCACTTCGAATGGGTCGGAAAGCATTTATGGTTCGCCACTAGACCGTTAGACCATGCCATAATGGACAGAACATTAGTTAATGCAGCCTCATACTCATTGCAAGCAGACTGTTGCTAAGTTTCCCTACTTATTTGCTCACGCCATGCACCGAGAATACTTTTTGGTAAGTGAGAATTTGAGCCTGAAATTTGAGATTAATTCACCCTATGATCATTGCCTTGTTCCCATATCGTTCACTGTAGTCCCTGAATTCATTTTCACACCCAAGCTAGTTGACCTGAGCTTGTATGTCGAACGAGCTCAATGTTGTTGAGAAAGTAGTTGAAGAAGTTTTGATTGACTTAATGACTGAGAGATTCATGTCGGAGCGAGGATTATCTACAGGAGTCCAAGCATTGTCAACGAGAGGACTCCAGGACTCCCCTTGCACTGCTCACGCCGGTCCATCCTGGCCGACCGATGAGAAACAAACCAAGCACAGGGATGACATCACAAATACCAAGCTTATCCCACGCATTCTACCTACTTACTTACCACCTCTAAGCACTGCCATCAACCGTGACAATGTACCTCGAGACTTCGAGTTCACTTTAATCACCGTGTACCTTCCGAAAGGGGTGTGCGTAGTTTGTGCTAACCAAGATAAGCTCCTATCACTGAAATTTAGTGATTTTAACCTTGGAGATCTAAAGTTTACAGCATGTTATCCCCGCATAAGTACTAAACTAGGACCAAAGGCAAGAATTCTAAGATTGTCCTATAGTCATGGACCCAGAACCTCGCACAGTCCACACTGCTTAATGTAATGAAGATCTCACACTTCGGCAGACACCAGGAAGTCAATGCATGTGTCAAGTTGTTGTTGTCCTGCTACCACATAGAATACTTATGGTTGGACTGCTACATCAGTGTGGATCCGACCTTGATCAATCAAGTCATAGGACTTAGTATGCAGGGCTCTGACCCACAGGATTTTTACCCTGGAAAGACCTCAGACCAAGCATTAGCACAGAAGATAAAAGAAACTTATGGAGATGTCAAGAAAGGCATGCGAGGCTACAAGGTAGCCTCTATCTAGAGTGGCGCAGTGCGCCTTGCCTGTCAGTTGATCGCAGGCAAGATAGTTCGCAAGAACAAACCAACACAAGTGATTGGATTCGTAGTTGACCTCGCAGGGAAGTGCGTCGAGGGACTACAGATGAACTGGGCACAATACCTTATAAACAAGCTAGATCTTGATTGCAGAGAAGCGCAAGACCAATGGTATGAGTTCCACTTTAGTTGGTTGCTCATACTAATCGCTTTCATCGCCTGGGAGATACCAGAAGGTGCCACTTTTCCGGAGATCAAACCCTTCGAACCATTGGCCGTGAAGTTCTATACGCTATGGTACTCCAGCGACATAAACAAGCAGTGGCAGTCCAATGTCATCTTCCACACATATTACAGCCAATTGAAGAATGCAATCCATTCTACACCGCGCCTCACCCCAAACACACCTCACAGGTTTAGACCTTTGATAAAATTCAGCGCGGACCACCATTTCACCTATATCACAGTGTGCATTGATGAGGACAAACAATAGCTCCAGTCATACTACGAGTTGACAGAAGAAGACTTGGAGCAGATTACCAAGGAATGGTCGACGAACCTCCTTGTTGCAGCGGACCCTGCAGAAATGTCCGACGTGGATAGCCCTAAAGCTATGCCAGATACACCTGGATCAAGAAAGACTAGGAAGGATGATGAAGTTCAAGATGTCCATAACACATCCACAAAGACTACTCCGATCTCACCTGCGCAGGGAGGTGATGGTGAAGAACTAGGTGTCATAGAAGTTGAGAAAAGAAAAGGTGAGGTTACTCCGCCTAGAGAGGAGGAGGATCCTTCTAAGAAAAGGAAGATTACCCCACCAAATCCCTCATCACAAAAGAAAACTAAGGCCACACGGACTACGTTTAAGACTACCCTCACACCAGATGATTTTGATTTCTTAGTCGTTGCATTGAATGATGCTTCACTAGAGATTGCAGAAAAGAAAGAAGCGAATCAGGAAGAGGTATTCAGTAGAATCAAGGGTGAACTTCAAGAAGTGCAGCAGGCACTCCAGTCCAGCCGAGAAGTTTCTACTACACCCTTGACAATTGGAACAACAGGAACAAGCGATGAGCCCACTCAATTACACCAGATCGTCGATAAAGTTGAAGCTCACCTTCAACGAGCTCAATAAGGCACAGCGCAAGCCACCCAGACTTTGACACAAGTACAGAGCACACTTGTAGAAAAACAAAGTAAGGCAGAATAGGAAAATATTTCCCTGCAAGCGAAGTGGGATGAGGAAAAAGCACAGTTACAACAGAGCAAGGACCAGTTGCTAGTAGAGAAACTTGAAGTACAGGAAAGGGTTCACAAAGCACTTCGCTTTGTGACAGTAATAGAAGTGAAGATTGAAGAACGTGTCCCACAGCAGGTGGCACAACTTAAAGAATTAATCCAGCAACTTCAACAGCGCATCACAGATCTACAACTTTTTACCATGCCCGAGACTCCTCAAGAATTAAGAGACCTAAGGGAGGCAACTACCCGCAGCACAGTTGGCCGATTAAAAACCCTTTCCTTGGAATGCAAGCCGCTAAGCGCTAGAAGTGCCCAGACTTATGAGAACCTCACAGAGAACCCAGAGTTGCAGGCATTGGAGGCACACCTCCAAGAAGCAAAGCAACACGCAGATACGCTACAGGCGCAGCTGAAGGTCGTGACCCCAGTCGAAAGAATGAAGAGATTTCCAAAACAATGCACTGCCCAACAACAGGTACACACGCTGCAAGGTAAAGTGATGGAAGTCTCCCAACGACTTCAACTAATCCAGGAAAAGGCATGCCAATTGTTCACTGAAGTTGAAAGCCAGGAAGTCGAGCTTGAACAGGTTGTCATCACTGTGGAACAACGTCTGGAAGGGCCAGTAAACGCTGTAGTGATCCAAGAGTTCATTGAGAAAGAGGTTGTTGCAATGTAGCAGGTCGAAGCAGCTTGATCCAAGCTCGAGGCACTCGAGGTAGAATTGATCAGACCAGAGTGACTCAGGACAGGTCACAGGTGAGTGTTGGGGGCTTGTTGGCCCTTGACCAAGTTTTGAGGAACACTTGGTCATAATTGACCATTTTTTTGACTTTGACAGCTTGTCGAAGACAAAGCGCAAAGCGAAGCGAAAAATGCGGAAGCTATGTCCACTTTTGGGCCCCTTTTAGGGTTTTGGGTTAATGTAATGGGAAAGGGATGCCGGCCCATGGGTTTACCCATGCTTAGGCCCACTTTTGTAATGTATAAATAGAAGGATAGGCAATGTAAGAAAAAGTAGATGTGATTGCTTAGTGCTATTGGTAGTGCATCTATGTGATGTTGAATAAGTGTTATGTGTGAACTATGTAAGGCTAAGTGCAAGCTACCGTGAGGTTGCTATAGAAAGCTAAGTGTTGTAGTGCAAGGAAGAAGGATCTAGTGAGTTGTGCAAATCTTTTGTCCTATGTCAAGAAGGGTTTTGGAGGTTTTGTGCTTGTAACAGATTGAAGACGATAATAAATAAATATGTGGACGTAGCCCCAAGGTGGGGGTGAACCATGTAAATCTGTGTATTGTGCTTTGTGCTTTGATTTAATGTGTTTATCTTTGCTTATGCTATGTTCTTTGATATATCCACTTATGCTCTGTGCTTCTTAGATATATATGATTGTTAGATCTAATGTGTATGAGGGGGCTTAGTGTTGATCTTTTGGATCTGATCCGGGTTACTATGGTTAAGTGTTGAAATACTGTAGATCTGAGTGTACACTGTGAAGCTCTGTGCTATCTGCGAAGTGTAATAAGGGTTGAATATTGATGAATGATCGATGCTAAGTGATCTGTAAATGATATAGTCATATATCTGTGTCCCAGTTAAGGTTGCAGACACCTAAGTCTTGCAACCACCCCTACCTCTACCTCGGGTGAGACTTCATTTTCTTCCTAGGTGTTGCCGAAAGGGGTGGTAGTTAGGGCTTTGTTGGTGTGCTCTTGAGCAATGAACCCTGGGTCTGCCCCTGTGCCAACAACACTTCCCTAAATGGTCCCATGGAAAAAAAATGATTACTTTGATTCAAAACGCCACACCATTAGTTAAAGAAAGTGAGTTTCATTGGGGCCATCCTCCTTATGTAATCATTGATGTTGAATGTGTAATATTTCATGATTTGGAATAGAAATCCAAATATGATGCTTTAACATGTCTATAAATCAATTCATCCAAAATCATTTCCTCCATGCTTGCATGGTAGAGGAATCATGGAGAAGGGAACCATTGGCACTATTCTATGAATACTTCACTAGCATACATAGCTTGTGGAATTGACTCATCTTTCTTGAGTTGTTTTGAGTTGTAGATTGCTTTCTTAGATAATTCAGGGACAGTTTCATAAATGGTCCCAAGGCAGAAAATGCAAATTGTGAATGAGAACAATATGCTAAAAATTGTAGCAAGTGACTTTTATTGGGGCTTTCATCCCCTATTGTCACCAAGGTTGGGTGTATAAGATCTCATGATTTGACACCTAGATCCAAATCTAGTGCTTTAACATAGTGAAAATGATTTCATTCAATATTTTATGTTTCAAGTTGTAGTTTGTTTGCCTATACAATTCAAGGACACTTGCCCTAAATGGTTCTGAGGGAAAAAAATGTTAACTGTGACTCAGAACACTGTGTCATCTCTCACAACAAGTGAATTTCATTGGGACCATTGTCCTAATGTAGTCTCTAAGGCTTGAACACATGAGATCTCATGATTTGACCATCAAATACAAATCTAGTGCTTTAACACATGTGGAAAAGGCCTCATCCAAAATCATTTCTTATGCAAGATTATATGGGCAAGGACTCGTAGAGAAGGGCATTGTTGGCACTATCCTATGGAGATGATCCAAAATCATGACTCAACAAACTAACTCAACATTATTGAGTTTTTTCAAGTTGTAGATCTCTCACCTAGACATTTTAAGGACATTTTCCCTAGATGGTCTCGAGGGAAGAAAATGCAAACTATGCCTTGGAATGACATATCATCAGTTGTTGCAAGTGAGTCTCATTGGATCCATTAGCGAGGTTGAAAACACAAGATCCCTTATTTGACCCTCATATCCAAATATGGTGCTTTAACACATGTGCAAATGACCTTGTCCAAAAGTGTTTCTTTTCCATGCTTATATGGCCAAGGAATCATAGAGAAGGGCATCATTGGCACTATACCATGGAAAGGAATCCAATGGAACAAATACCCTATCAAACTAACTCATCGTTCTTGAGTTGTTTCAAGTTGTATATCACCTTCCTAGATAATTCAGAGACAAGTGTCATAAATGGTCCCATGGGAAGAACATGCAAATTGTGACTTAGAACATCATGACATCAATTGAAGCAAACTAGTTTCATTGGGACCATCATCCCTATGCAATCATTAAGGTTGAAAATGTGAGATCTCATGATTTGACCCCAAAATCCAAGTATAGTGCTTTAACACATGTGCAAACAACCTCATCCTTTTGTTGTCATTGAGTTTGAAGGGGTGAGATCTCATGATTTAACCCTTGAATCCAAATCCAGTGGTTGAACACATGTTCAAACAACATGAATCAGAATATTTTTTTTTTCATGCTTTTATGGCTAGGGACTCACTAAGAAGAGTATTGTTGATACTATCCCATGGAGGAAAAATTAACACAATAGAGAACATGTTAGACTAACTTATTTTTCTTGATTTGTTTCAAATTGTAAGCCATTTGTCCCAACAACTTAGGGACACTTACCCTAGATGGTCATGTGGGAAAAAAATGTAAATCATGGCTCATAATGGCATGCCAACCATTGTAGCAATTGAGCTTTATTAGGGTTGTCATCCCCATGTAGTCACCAAGGTTGAGATCTTAATATTTGAACTTGAATTCAAATTCATGAGTTGGGATTTATGACATTTCTAGTAATAAGTACTGCAATTAGAGTTTTATCCATAGAGCCTTGTGTTCTTGATAATTGCAATCAGTTATAGCCCTTCATGAAAATAAAATTATGTAGACTTAACACAACTTACACTATTAAAGTAGGTAAAAGATACAATATTGATTACCTACACATAAAATTAGTTGAGTTTCTTCAATGATTGTGCCATAAGCACAACCACATTATAAAAGTCGTTGAATACGTCGATAGATGCCATAATAAATTATAGAATAAAAAATATTGATCGATATCTGAAATGTTACTTAGATGCATGAGTTGCAAAAGAATATTGGTGGTTGGTCCACTAAAGGAGACCATACCCTAACGCTCCTGGTATCACTTCGTCTAACATCCTTATATAAATGTTCAAAACCGGCGGGGGTAGGGATGCTCATATTGGCCCATTGTAACAAGGCTGAAAGGGTAGACGACCCCTGGGATAGAGGTTCACTTCGGTGGACCTCGGGACGTCTCGGCCCCTGCTGAGTCACAAGTTATTAGTATATCTAGCTTGCGGGCTATTGAATATACTCTTGGAAAATTGTTGTTCCCATGGTCCCAAAAAAAATAAAAAATAAAAATAAAAAACAACTTTATATAAATGTTCGAGGCGTTCGATGTTGTGTTATTGTATGAATATGATCAACGTAATGAGGGGCAGTTCCGTAGGAAATCATAGGATCTGTTGTCGCTTCCACTGAAAGCAGTTGCTTCAAAACTTCGTATGTTGCTTATTTAGTTTAATTAAAAAATCAATAACAGAAATTACAAGAACTATCACAATCATCATATCTCTTTAAACGGGTGGCCAGTTATAGAACTTTACCCAAGTTTACCCAAATGTAGAATAATACGTAGGGAGATAGACTTTAAATAGTCTTCCCAAACAACAAAACTTTTAAGTGCAGACCACTTAAGCCAGCTAAGACTTAGTTTCGGCGGTGACTCATCACCTACAGACCACGTAAGCCAGCTAAGAGTTGGGTTCGGTGGTGACTCAGCACCGACACAAGCCTAAGCTGTGGGGGTGGATGCGCACGCGACGCGGAATATAACTGTAATCAATACCATGTTTAGGTCCGACACAACATTCCACACGCCTCGTGATGGATAACACGTGTTCATATGCACAGTCATCAGATTCGCCCAATCTAATCTCTACAGATTCGTAGGATACGTTGAGTACGTGGCAAGACGTCCACACGCGAAAGTTAAAACAACGGGTAACAAAACCAGGAGGCGAATTACACCCACAGATTAAGCCAGCAAGACATGACGAGGCCGAGGATGAGCCTCGCTCGCCCACCGGTTTACCTCCTCCCCGCATATATATATATATATATATATATATATGCCCAGCAATACTTCCATGTATATCGATTTTCTGGGCTTCTTTTCCTTGTTTGCGAAACTGTGAATACAGTAGCTGAATTCTGCAATTCGTGTTTGTGAAGCCCTGCGATTCGAACAGTTGACCTGGTTCATGGCTCCCACGGCGTCGATGTTGTCTGTGTTGTATGTGGGTCGAAGGAGCCCCGAAGAATTTGTCACGACCTCGGCCTCCTCCATTTCCATTACCTCAGAAGAAGGAAAGGAAGTCCCCAAATCCGAAGCAATCGGTCAATCTTCGCGGCGGTACATGCAGGCAGGATTCCGTTTTTCACCTCACAAAAGTTCCGCATATACTGAAATGAGTGAAGCGGAAAAGCAATTTGAGAAGACGGTATTTCTCAGCGGCTGGTCCTTGTAATCATAAGTTTTTCTGTGTAGAATTAATGGTGTACTGTCGAACTTTGGTTGGGTGCAGAAGTGGCACATGGTGACTGTGTAAGATTTAGGCAGACAAGATGAGAGAATTATGTCGCTTTGTTGTTCCAATTTAGCGATTTTTATAATTCGAGATGGCGTTACTGTATTTGGGCATTTATTGTTTGTAATTTTTTTCTGAGAAAGTACATTCAAAATTTACCGCAGTCGGTTCTCTTTTATGGCCAGAAGATCCATTTTGTTTTCCGTCCAATGGTCGGATAATTAATAAGTTTTTGTTTTTCTGATAGGTGTTTAACTATGGGATTGCATTATCTATCTGTACAATTATTAATCACAGAAATGAAATAGCTATCTACTCAGCTTTGGCAATCTTTTTCGGTGAATATTTAAATAATAAATATTTAGAAGATAACAACGTGGCTACAAGGATTAAACCCTGGTTGGTGGATAATCCATCGATGTCATAAAAATGCCTTCCAACTTTGCGGCTAAGTCGTTGCGTTAGCCAACAAAATAGGAAGCAACCCTAATTGTGAACCACAACATGAAATAGGTAGACTGCAAATCTATGTGTAAAGGGGTATCTTATGTCACACACCCACTACGGCAACTAAATATTTTTTGTCTTTTCTTCGAGGGACAGAATTCCTGAATTTCTACGAGGCCTAGCACAGACCATTCATTCATTTATCCTTCTCCAAGCGACCACAACTTGGTTTTAGCGCAAGTGTCTTTTGCAACTCACGAGTTGGAGAGTCAAGGCTCTCGACTCCTTTTTCTCCAAACGCCGATACCCGAAATGAGATACGGGTATGGCTCCCTCCTCACTAGCGCCTGCTACATATAACCATAGGCTAGGCTAAACACTAGTACTACTCGCAACTTGCGACTTCGCAAGTTGGAGTGTTAAGCCCTTGTGCTCCTCCTTTACGAATCCCCGAAATGTGAAAGGTCAATAATGGGTTGACTCTTTTTCAGGCGACATGTGTCCACCACCTGTCAACCACGCGGTCTCCACCTAACGGATGTGCCACGTGTTCGCACGAGCCCTCGATACTCAGCACTTCGCAACTTCTGCAGTCGAAAAGAAATTATTTCAACCTTTGAACCCCCGATACGCGATACCACGCAGAGGTTCTGATCCAACGATTCTCCCGTGGCTTGGATCCAATGGTCTGGATCCAATGGTCTGGATCCTTTCACGATCTCGCGTATCACGAGTCCTTAAAACCTTGCCCGTTGACTCCTTCGAGTCGCGAGTAAGAGAAACGTTGAGCTTTCTCCACGTGCCCTCCTTGATGGACGACTACGATCAAATCACGACTTCACACATCGCTAGTTCGAACGGTGTGTTCTTTGACCTTCTTGCTCTACGAGTCAGCAAAATGATGAGCTCTCGCCACGCATCCTCTACAATGGATGGCTTGATTTCCTCTTCAAAGATTTCGAGATTTCATGACTTGCACGTTGTAAGGTTCTTCCTTCGAACCCCCGACTCCCAAAACGTCGAAATCTCCCTCTAGACGATCGACGGCCTAGACCACTCCTGGGTCAACGACCACGATCACGTCATTATTTCGCATATCGTGAGTTGGTGTAGTCTTGCCCTTTGACCACTCCCAATCGCGAGTCAACGAAATGTTGCATGACTACCACACGTTCCTCCTTTGGTTCTTCCATCGGTCGACACGTGTCCAACTTGATATCTGACGGTCTAACTTCCTGTCGGGATTTCGTGTATCGCGCATTCAAAGGGATATCTACCTCTGTTTCCCCAGACGTCAAAATTCTCCTTTGGGCACGAAGCGTTAAGGTTATCGCTACTTCTGTAGATCTAACGGTTGTCCGTCCTCGTCTCTGCGTTCCTCCAATATCGATCGTTTTTCCTCTGGAGTCTTCGTTGCGTCCAGTCCTTGAATAATTTCGGTCTCCAAAGGTTTCAAACCTTTGTCCTTTCCTCTGCAATCCACCTTGGTTTAAGGAACACTCTGCAAGTGTTATCCCTCCTGAGCTTCGTTAGCTATGAAGGACTTAAGAGCCTTGCGCTCTTCTTCTGGGCTTAACAGGGTTCGTCCTCCAAGGGACTCAAAACGATTAGGAAGGTTTACATGCGTACATGACACTGTGTTCATGGTCGACGAACACACAGTTTGTGACTTGGGCTTATGCCACCACAAGACACAAGTATTTACGAGTATAAAACATATCCTAACCATATGATTTCTTACTGGCCTAATTATACAACGAAGCAGTGATAAAAGGAATACAGTATATCCATTAAGAAGTCATGCACAATTCCTGCAACATATACAGTATAGCCAATTCATACACAGTTACAGATAAATTACACAGGGCAGGAGATCACTTATCTATTACAGGTTGTCGTCAATCAACTAACTGTGGGTGTTCGTCCTTCCAACCGACCATAGGCACAAAGGCATTCATTCTTAGCACTCTGTCCACCCCCGTGCCAAACCATGAGATCACCAGGGAATTCTCACACTTCTCGAGGGTTCTTCCTCTGTTTTCACTTCTGTTTGGGTCATGTTCTTTGTAACTCAGAGCTTTCTCTCTCTCGATTATGGCCTCGGCGAGGTTTCTCAGATGCTCCTCGGCATCAAGCTCGCGGCCTTCAGTTCGTGACTCGTTGGAGAGCTCTGCACATTTCCCTTGCGATCTTACGCTCTTTTTTTGTCCGGTGTCTCCTCTCCCATGTGTGTCCCTCTTACCTTGGAAGGTTTTCCAACCTATCTTGTTCCTTCTGTCAGAAGGAAGCTTAGGTATGCAAGTCCCTGTGGTACTTCGGGCTGACAACCCATGTTTCCATTCATGGGGGTAGTTGATAATTCAACCACCGGTCCTTTCTTCATTAACTAATTTCTCTCCTTGGGATCCGAAGGAGGTTGTCATCCTCATCAAGGGAAATTTGGAGTTATTTGTCATAATGAACCCTCTCTTATAGTTTTCACATTCTTCCTCTAGTGATATCATGGCCAGTGCTTTCAAGGCTTCACCCCCACAGTCGATCATTGGCAACTCAAACAATAAT
>SNQJ01S0088336.1:9257-20464 GCA_010110895.2 Picea sitchensis
GTTGGATGGATAGCCCATCATTTTGATTGTTTAAAGTCACGTTGAATTGAGCTTGTACAGTCACATAATTACACTTGTGTTGATTGAGTTTTTTTGGGTTTTCTATAGAATAGCATGAGTTGGAATGGTGGTTGTTGTCTGTCTGACTAAATGATGAGCCATGGTTTTACAATTTAAGTCTGGATCATTGGGTTGGCTATCCACTATGTATGTTTAACGAATATCATGCATTTTAAATGACAGGCCCGATTGTGATGACAGTATAACTTCATTGATTATTTTGAAACACGACTTTTGAGTGTATTTGATGATTGAAGTAATGTGTGGGTAGTGGTTGATTTTGATGATTAACAAAGTGGAAATGGTTACTATTATACATTTGAGAATTGTTATAAGATGTTAATTGGATAAATAAGAGGAACATGACTCCCTTACATATTGTTTTGGAATGCATATTGTCTTGTTGATGGCACTGTGTTAGATATTTGACTATGAAGAATGAACTGGTTAATACAGAGTGATTGTTATTAGAGAACAATGATCATTTGGTTGGTGTATCTCTTTTTAATAGAATGATTATATGGATTACTTGATTAATTTTATGAACAATACCCGCTCTCATTACCGACCATTATTTCTCTTTTCGCTAATTACAACCCCATTGCCTTCCCACATTCATTTTTCACTCCCTGTTTTAAAATTGATTACAGTCAAGGAAAATTCTGTGTTGAAGCAATTGGCAATAGTAATGTCTTGGTTGAATAACAATGATGTTTTCTTTGGTTTGCAGTTGATTGTTTTTGTCCTTGAGCAGTAACTGCATTTTTTTCCCCCTCATCATATCATGTTTCTCTCAATACAAACCCCTCACATATCCCATGACCCTTTATTCACCCCCTGCTCATTGATAAACAATAACACAATTTGTATGGATTGGATTGCATGAGTCTAATACATTGTTGAGCCAAATCTATTTCATATTTTTAAGATTTGTCATGCATGGTTATTTAAAAGACTATTTGCTAATCATTCATGCATGCGGGAATGAGTTTTTGTCAGCCGAGGTAGCCATGGATGAGGAAATAGAGGGAGAGGTAATTGGAACAGAGGCCCAAGAAGGCCAGGGTTCTCCATACATTTTGATGCTGACTCACAAGAGCTTGGCCAGTTGTTTCAGGCCGTATTTTTCAATTTGATTGGGCAAGGAGTGGTCCAACCCAAGCCTGAAAGGCCTCCTTTCCAAGTCCCGCAAGCCCCTAGTATCCCTGTGCCTCCTCATGTCTCATTGCAACCCGAGGTTCCTAAAAATGATGGATGGCAAGAGATTGCCCACCCGACAGTCTCCCAACATAGTGGTTGGCCTAATTTATCCCTACCTTCTCCTCCGCCTATCAACCCCATTGTCCAAGATGTCCCCCACTCACCAGTGCAGTCCTCTCATGCTAACAAAATTTTGAAAACTGAGGCCCACCATGCCCTTGACAAAGGAAAATCCATTGTTTCCCCTTCCTCACCCTCCAATGGCTCTAACAAATCCATGTATTATCGGACGCATTTGAGGGACGATTGTTCCCACATGATCATGGAGATTAGACCTAAAGGCTCAGCACAACCAAAGGAAAATTCAGGAAAATCAAAGGGTGACAGCAGCAATCAAGGAAATATTGCATCTTAGAGTGGGAAATATGGCTTTTGAGTTTTTTTTATCTATTATTGATGGCAGTTGACTTCGGGAATTTTTGGACAGCATGTTTATTTTTGGATATATGAGTAATACATTTTTTTGAAAATAATTTCAAATATCATGAGCTGAATTGTCAAATGTGAATATAATGATGGTAGCCACAAGGAGGTGTGTTTTGTTTAACTAACTAGTATGTTATGATTGTTATGAGTTGAAGGGATTCACAAGGGGTCCCACCTACTAGTTATTATTTATTTTTAACCCTTATTATGATTATTACTTTTCCCCCTTAACTAATTGTTGGTTATCTTTAGTTAACTAAACTAATGAGGTGGTTCAACTACCTCAACCAATTATGATTTTCTTAAAGGCAAAAAAGGAAAGGGAGGAACAAGAGGGGGATAGAAGCATAAGCATACTAAGGTTTGCTCTTTGAGTTTATGTTGAGATAGTTCAATTTTCATTCATTCATTTATTCATCACAAATCTAATTCTCTTTTATGATAGCAAGGTCTTATTGTAGACAACAATATTCAGGGCTGAATTACATCATTGACACACTTGTTTTTCAGAGGTGTTGATATATCTTTGATAGTCTGTGTAGACTTGTCTGTTTATAAATTAGTTTTCATAACTGACAAAGACTATTGTGCAGAGTCGAGTGGGTAGCAACCTGTGGCAAGTTGATCTATCTTTTAGAGTTAAGTTTTGGTTTTTTGTTAGAGGTCCTTTTGTATGTTTCATCGGGGATGTCTAAGTTTGACTTTGGTCCAAAATTTTTGTATGAGATTTTGTAAAGAAAATGACTCTTTGGTTAACTGGAATGAAATAAAGGATTGATTTATGTCTCATCTGTCTTGATTGTCATATTGGTGACTTTACTTCTATCTTTACATTTATTTGAGCAATCAATATGCTCATAAAATTGCATAAAAAGTAAATTTCCAGCAAATTTTTTATTGATAAAAGACTAGCCTAAGCACTCGTAATTAATACTTGTGAGTTAGAATGTTATTTTTTTTTGGCTATAAACATAGGGTGAGATTCCCGTCTATTTTGCATCAGCCAAGCAAAATCTGAAAATGCTTGAGTAAGATCATTTCATATCTTTTCCTCAACATGCACCAAGCTAGGTATCAAAGACTCAGAATGACATTT
This sequence comes from Picea sitchensis, assembly GCA_010110895.2. Lineage (NCBI taxonomy): Eukaryota > Viridiplantae > Streptophyta > Pinopsida > Pinales > Pinaceae > Picea > Picea sitchensis. The sequence continues at coordinate 12,100 of SNQJ01S0088336.1, forward strand.
GGTTCTGAAATACCATGGGGCTCTACACAGATACATCCAAACTGAAATGGATTTTCTGGACATCTCATCACTCGGTGCTGCTTATCGATATTGTTGCTAAAATCGAGCAGAAATTTAAGCACCGAAACAAACAGGAGTTCGGTTGTGCAAATCCGCAACAACCAGAGTATGAAAAAGACAACCCTAATAAACAGTCTCCCGAAAACCAGTCCAAGCCACAGGAAAAGAAGGGTCATGGGAAGACAAAGGAAGACATCGAAAAATGGTGCGATTTCCACAAAATCCCCTGGCACAACACTAAGGAATGTCGCTCAAAATAGTCATTGGTGGTCGAGATAAAAGACAAGGAGCTGAACCCTGACTCAGAATCTGATTCTGAAAATACTAGTAAAAGACAAATCATCGACGCAGACCCCATTGTTATTGTCGCGACCGCAAAAATTCAACCAGAAGAACCAATATATCCTGAAGAGGGGGAGCACCTTTTTCAATCACAGATGTGGGTGAAGGGGACCCCACTGCATTTTATTGTTGATAGCAAAATCCAGAAGAACCTCATCTCAACAGAGGTCTTCAAACAGTTGGGATTGTCGACAACACCACACCCGCAGCCATACAACATCGGGTGGCTTCACCAAGGATGAGATCTTCATGTCATCCAACAGTGTTGATTTTCATATGACATCCAACCCTTCAAGGATGAGGTATTATGTGATGTTGCCCCACTGGAAGTTTTTGATGTTCTCTTGGACCAGCCATATATGTGGAGATGCCATGTTGTTTATGAATGTTGACCCTGTAGTGTCATTGTTACTTTGGAGGGTCATCTCTACAGAATACCAGAGGTAGTTCCAACTATTGTTCCATCTAAACAGTGTTGCAAGGCAGTATCTCATACTGCAAAATTTAGCTTCTTCACAATCTGTTCAAAAGGGGAACAGAAGGACACTTCAACCACTACAGCCTTGCCCCAAACACCTTCTATCCAATAGAAGCAGGCTGACAAAGTTGCAGCAAAGCGCAAATATTCCTTCTACACACAGTCCTCTCATGTAGCTAGAATTGTTGAACAGCCTCAGCCTCAACAAGTTCGTGACAGCCTTCTACAAACCGAGCAACGTGACTTCTCCAACAAGGCAAGCAACTCATTAAGATGCAAATTCAGCAAACACTTTTCCCTCTCCCCCGAGCACTCAACGCAATGGAGACCATTGCTTCCTAAGGAGGGAGGATTGATCCAGGTGGATATCGGTGGCCACCCACCTTTTTCAACTGGCTCAAAACAGTTTTTTGGCAATTTTGGTAATTTACTATTTTTGGCAGTTTTTCGGGTCTTGAACTTCCGGAGCCGTTTTTAGGCCCTAAACGACGTTTTTTGGGTATGGTTCGATCGAAAAATTTCAACATGATATTTTTTGCCAACTATTGTAGTCCTCAGATAAATCTTTCCAATGATCTCTCATGCGCCCCAAACGGATATTGTATGCCAAAGTTACACCCCCAGGAAGTTGATACACCAAACTACACAAAACAGGGTCCACAAAGTTGTTGGCTTTTCATCTTCCGAGGTTAGGGTTTTGGATTTTCTTTATGATAGAAAGGCCTTTAGAGCTTCATTGTAATCATCTTCTTGCGAATGCGAGTAGCCATCACATCTCTTCTCATAGATAAGTTGCCACCATTCTAGTGAGTCTTTCATTCTGTATTTTTACAATCTCTGTACATTTCTTTCATTAATAGAAATCGTGTATTACTGAATCTCTCAGTTTATGGTTGCATATCTGATACATTTATGTTATATTATTGGATATTCGCGATATCTCTGTGCATTTCTTTATTATATACCTGCTCTCATTTGATGCCGAAAATAATCTGGATCAGTGCTACTGGTAGCACCATTTTTAAAAACGGGGTAAAAGACTTGACCTCCAAAAAATGAGAACTTTGTAGAGTTCTCGTTATGTTGGTAACTATGTTCATACCGCTACATACCCATGGTCATAATAGGTCGGCTCATGATGATACCTCCCATACACCAACTAATACCTTTAATGTTTATTTATCTTACGGGTTCCCCTTTCTACTGAGAAACCTTTTACTACTTTCGCAGGAATCCCTGGGCAAAGCATCTCAAAGGTTTCATTTTGGATTTTAACTCTTTCTAGCTACTTTTACCCCATGAGCCTTTAGCCCCTTCTTCCCACAAGGCAATGTACAACCCTTACTAGTGTGGAAAATCCCAATGCTCGAACAAAGGTAGGGGGAAAATGAGAGGAATAAAGATGGAAAGTGGTAAGTATGGAGGGAATGGACGATGACCTTTCATAGACCCACCCAGTGGAAACCCATCCTAAAGGGAGACTAACTTATTAGGGCATCATGTCACCTTCCCAGGTATGAACAAGTTAAACAACATAATTTATAGGCAAACGTTATGAAATGAAGGATAATTTAATGCAACATATTCAAGTGCTTTAATAATTAGAGTGACACATACCATCATACCCGGACTCATTACCTCGTGGAGCAAGACTTACTGCTTCTTCAAGACCAGGTTGATGGGATGTATGTTGCTATTGTTGATAAATGGGTTGTACTAAAGAAAAGAGGGGCCCTCTAGGGCCATGCTCAAGTTATCTGGCTCTCAACACTCCATGTCTAGGACCTATGGGCCTCGAGACATGATCTCCTTAGTTTTCCCTAGGATAGGGGATAACAAGGACTTAGGGACAAGATAGATCATGTCCTTGTAGTAGATTATGTCATCTACTATCATGTACCTGGCATCCTAGATACTACCCTCGATCATCTCACAAGTGAAGGTATTCTTGGAGTAGTCCACCAAGAGAATGGACTTCCAGTATGCTGAGATCTCAGTCATAGAGTATGTTATTGGTCTCCTAGATAAGGCATCAACAACTATGTTCTTCTTTCCCTTAACATATTCAATTTCTACATCATATGCATGTACCTTGCTCATCCATTTTTGTTGTCTCACATTTAGGTCCCACTGCTCCAAGAAATATCTCAAGCTATTGTGTTCAGTTCGAACCACGATGCGCCCTCCTACCAAGTACTATCTGAATTTGGCCAATGCATGCAGGATGGCCAACATTTCCTTATCATATATTGGGTAGAGCCTCTCAAGCTCCCTTAGATTCATGGTCTTGAAAGCTATCGAATGTCAATTTTGTATTAATACTACCCCTATCCCTTCACTAGATGCGTCACACTCCAGGAAAAAGGATGGGTAAAATATGGAAGTGCCAATACTGGGAAAGTACTCATGACCCTCTTCATTTTGGCGAATGCCCCCTTCTTGGCGAGGTTCGTTAATGGCGCCACCAATTGTGAAAATCGTTTCACAAAGCACCTGTAATAGCTACATATCCTGAAGAATCCTCATAGATATGTGACTGTCCTGGTGGGGACCATTCTAAGATAGTCTGAATCTTCTCCTAATGCACCTTTACTCCCTCGACATCGATCACGTTCCCTATATAGAGGACCTCTGACAAACCAAACTCAAACTTTTCCTCCTTAGAAAAAAGTGATTGTTCTTCCATAATGGTGAGAATCTCGTCCACATGCTTCAGGTGTTCTTCCCATGTCCTATTGTAGATGAGAATATCATCAAAGAACACTAGTAAAAATTTACTCAACTATTTGTTGAAGATATGATTTATGCATGACTGAAAGGTAGCGGGTGCATTGGTCAATCCGAAGGGCATGACCAAGAACTCGTAGTGCCCATAGTGACACTTGAATGTTGTTTTATGGATGTCTTCCTCCCTAACCCAGATCTGGTGGTATCCTGATTGTAGATCAACCTTTGAGAAGTACACCACCCCATGCAGCTCGTAGATCAACTTATCAATCTGGGGTATTGGGTATGTGTTTTTTACGGTCTTCTTGTTTAGTGTCGTGTAGTATATGCACATCCTCATAGTATCATCTTTCATTTTCACCAGTACAACTAACGAGGCAAAAGGACTAGAACTAGGTCAAATGTGTCCCATCTCTATTATCTCCTTTATGGACTTTTTTATTTCGTCCTTGAATCTTTTGGGATGCCTATAGGGAGTGGTGATGACAAGATTCAACCACTCTTCTAGCTCAATGACATGCTCAAACCCTTTGTCAGGTGGTCTCCTTGCTGGAAATGGTTCAAACACTCTCTCATGCTTTCAAAGAAATATCTGGATATCCACAAGGTAATGTTGGTGTTCCTGTGATAACTTCTCCATAGTGACCAGGAATTTTGTTGCACAAGCCACGTCCCCATGTCTAAAAAGGGCCTCCATGTACTGGTTAGACACGATCCTAGGGGCATCTGTCGACGTTCCTCTCAAGACAAATCGTTGCCCATCCTTGTCCTTGAACTACATACTCATGTCCTTATAATTCATGCAAATATCTCCCAAATAGTATAGCCATTGAACTCCTAGCACCACATGAGTATCTGCTAAGTCCATGAGGTAAAAGTTGTTGGTCAACGTGTAGTTTCCCAAGGTTACTTCGAGTTCCCTGATCCTCTGAGTACACATCATATTGTACCCATCCGCTACTACCACATTAAAGCCTTCAAAATCCTTTGCAAGGATATTTCTCCTATTGACAAGTGCAACATCAATGAATTTGTGGGTGGCCCCATTGTCCACCAATGTTGTAACCCTTTACCCTTGCACAATACCTATGACCCTAAAAGTATAGTATTTAGGGGCCCCAGAAATTGCAACAATGGTTACTCCTTTTGAGCTATCTTGCAATGGTTCCTATTCTGTGGTCTATGATGGCTCACCACTGTCTAGTCCAACACCTTCTTCCTCCTCATCATCCTCCTCGTCGGAAACTGCCTCGATGTAATGGACCTTAACTTTACCCATACATCTATGACCTGGTTCCCACAAATATTTGCAGCTGAAGCAAAKTTTTTTCCTCCTTAGTTCTCTCTGAGTCTCCTCATTCATCCTGCCCTTCCCTATCCATAACTTTTGTGGAAGTCTTGTCTCCTTACCTCCTTGAGGGATGAAGGATTTTGTTGGTACCTTCTTGTTGACTACATCCTTCATGTCCTGACATCTCATAATGGCTTCATGCAATGTGGTTGGCCTAAAGGCATTCACTCATCCTTTCATGGGTTCAACTAGACCATCCGTGAATAACATCACCAACCTCGGTTGAGAGATATATGTCACCATAACTTCCATCCTTTGAAAATCTACGATGTATGCTTCTGGTGTGCCCCTCTATTTCAAATGTGCCAACTCCCTGGAATGTATCTCAGGGTCCTTCTGGTCAAACCCATCCATCAAGTTTTGAGTGAAGTCCACATATGAAGTGATGTTGGTGTGCCCTAAAGTCACCAGCCCACGGTACCACCATTCGTGAACTTCTCCTTACAAGTGAAGGGTGGCATACTTAATTTATTCAGCTTCGGTCATAGGATTAAGTTGGAAATATGTATCTAACTTATGTACCCAAGCCCTGGCCATGCTCTTTGTAGACCCATCGAAGGGTGGAATAATCAACCTTCCCACCTTATGCATGAGATCAAAGTTTTGTGGGCTTTGTGCTCTCTTGTTCCCCTCCTTCAGACCATATTTATGTTTAAGGTCACAAAAATATGTATAGGAAAATGTATCCCTGATATCTTCATGTATCATCTCGTACTCCCTGTATGAGGTGTTAATATCAAACCCCCTGATCCGGTTTCTCTAGTGCCTCCATAGGTTGCTTTGTCAGGACTGTGTTAATAAATCTGGCCTAGGGATATTTAGACTCCTATTTTGGGTCGGGGTATGGATATTACTTCCGTATGTATAAGCTCCACTTCCTCTATGGCTTCCCTCTAACGGGTTCCCATTAGATCCTCTAAGGTTTTGATTTGTTTGAGTGTTGGTAAAGAACTGTGTTAGGAATCGTATCAATTGTCGTCGTTCATTGGCCATGGATTCCAATATTCACGAGACTCTGTCTTCACCATGGTCCCCCATGCCTCCTTCTGGCTCTGACTCATTGTGAATTGCTTTTGTTTCTTTTTCTAGTGACTCTCAAGAGGTTTGTCCCCCATGCCCTTTTCTTTTAGGCATCAATGTAGTCATGGGATGGAAAAATCACTAGCTCTGATACCACTGTAATGTCCCCAACTAAGTTGGGTGAAGATATTATGATCTGGCCCCAAATTATCATTCCTTCTTAAGTTAATGCGTTGTTAACCTCTTATAAAACAATTTACTCAATGATGAATATTATCAAACAGATAACAAACATCCATTACACAAGATTTAGAGCAGATAACCATGACATCTTATTATGGATGGGGACCCCCAAAAATCAATACAATGATAAATATTGGTTGTAATAGAAGCTACAAAATATGGCTAAGCACACAAACTAATGGATTCCAGGAAGCATCACAATCTACTTCAAAAACAACACAATAAATTTGGAATGATGCCAATCGGTAAAGCCCAAGGCTCTCCAAGCCCTGCACTGCTCTACTCTAGTGACGTTTTCTCTACAAGTGGTCCTCCAACTCTTCAAAATGCCTCTACAGATATGATCTGCTACAAACCCTCAATTTACAGGGGGCCTCGCATGAAGCTTGTGCGATGTCTCACGAGGCCTTGCGTGACAACCCTTGCTCAATTCGTGGGGATGCCTCCTGCTATGGCTAAATGAAACACTATGATAATCATGGATCTGATAAATGGATCCCTCCTAAAACTCGTCGTAAATGATTCGTGCTAACTAAACTCTTTCTAGAACAAAATCAAGCACCGCAAAGAAACTCTAAGAGAACTCTAGATGAATCCCTTTCTTGTCTAGCTAGGGTGGATATTGCACCACCGAAAATAAACCTGCAATGGAAGGGTTTTTCCCAAAATGCCAATGAAAAAGTTGGCTACAAGAGCACTCCATAAGATATCAAAGCATAATGACAATGGGGAGGGTTTCTCCTCTATTTATCCTTCCTTTGGACCTTCTAGATATTTCCCCCATTTTGACCAAATCAAATCTTTTCCTCCAACTCCATTTAAATACAATTATTATTTTTATTTAACGTCACTTTTAGGGTTTGTCAATCTTTAACCTAGTGACACCTCCTTGACTCCCATTTTCCTTTTTGACTATAGCCTATGGGAGTGGTATAGGATATTGAGTCCCCCTCCATCACAATCAATTGGAAGAGGACATTACACAGAATGCGTCAACAGGATGATGTGACCTAAACGAACATGGACATATGGATATTTCGTTGGAGATGGCATCACTAGGGATGGGTGCGTCTATTTTGTTGGTATTGGTGGTGGGAATTAATTCTCATAGTTTTGAAGGCAATCTCTTCCATGTTGTAGTTTTAATGAATCAAATTTTGAAATTAGCAAAGGTAATCCAGAAAGATGTATTGAATGTGGGTTTTGTGTAATGAGGATGGAAGCATTGTATAATAGAAGACTCAGCAGTGCACGAAAACTGGGTTTGTGGCGATAGTCAACAATTGCAAAAATCTAAGGAAGGTGACCATAGGTTTAAAAACTCTAGAATTGAGGGTCTTGATGATGATCAATTTTCACTTTGTTGCAGATGACAACAACAATAACCATGGTAGTGAACAAGAATTTCTATAAGCTTGAAGTTTCCAATTGTGGGAAGACCAACAAAGAGGTCTATGTAGCTTGTGCATTGATCTACACAATTTGAAGAGCATTGGGTTTGGGATCGGGGTGTGCGAAGTATACATGGCTTGGATACTTGGATCTGATGGATATGTCAAGGGTGGTTGGATCTGAGTATCAATATTTGGAGGTCAAAGTAGTGGCAAAGCGAGAGGATGGAAGCTAAATGACGAGATAGCAACAATAAAGAAAAAAATGTATTGTTATTATAATGGAGTTGAAAATATTTATTGCATGTAAATGGGCATACAACTATAAGACTTGGTCAGGCATGTGTACCCCTGGTAACTTACCTGTAAATTCTAGATGTAGACCTAGGTGATAAGGGGGGCATTCGGGATTCTTGGGTACCCTGGCTAGAAACTTTGAGGGGGGTAGGGCCTAGAGGTGAGCGGTGTAGAATCACTTGGTCGTTTGGTAAATTTGGTCATGGTAAACCCCAAGTCAAGTTTAAAGGTGGGAATATTAGGTTAAACTTGACTCGGTAAAATAGTCACGAGTTGAGTGGTGAAGGCTCACTTTCTCGGGGCCAGGAGGTTGGTCGTCTTGGCCGGGATTGGCCAAGGGAAATAATATATCTATTGTTCGTTGGTTTTTCCCGTAAGGGTTTTCCAGGAGAAATATTGTTTGTTATGTGTGCATGTTGCTATGTTGTTTATATCTCTCTCATTTTTAATAGAAGA
>SNQJ01S0088336.1:40715-61357 GCA_010110895.2 Picea sitchensis
GAAACTGAGTTTAAAAATGCCCAATTCAACTGTCAGAGGAGGCAGGGGAGAAACAGTGTTGTAGAGTAGCGCCTTTAGGTAGCACACCGCGCATGCATAGGATAGGACTTGCTTGGATGTTGTGAGCACAGTATCAATGGTGGCAAATGTATCAGAATCAGTAGACAGGTGGTGGGATCCGCGGGTTTTGAATGGAGGGAGAAAACTGATAGGACAGTGTGAGGAAAGCTCTCCTCCAGATACGCAGACACGATAATTACTAAGATTCTGAGCGCTAATTCTCCTTGAAAATGATGTGCAGAGGAGGCAAACGTGTAATACTTATGGAATAAAAACAGTTCGATGCCTCAACAATATCTCAGGAAAGAGTCACGGGCAACTCGGCCTCCGAATCCACCTCAGCATTAGATCTGGTAGCATTGCTGCCAACTGGTCGGAACTGGGAGTTTGCGCAGCGTAGCAACTTGAGTTTTTTCAAAAAATCAAAAACCGATATCAAAGCTCATAACTATGAAATCTTGAAAGCATCTTTTAACCACCTTTGGCACTGAAAACAAGGAAGAGATCACGTCAGCGTCATAATCACAACTCAAGGTAGAATATGATGGACAGGAAAAGTGCTACGGAAACTCCTAATGAGTTGGCAACACTCCCTTTCAAAACATGATTTGACCAATAAACAAGGTACCAAAGAGACAACAAAGCAAGGTTACGAGGGCATGAGTGAGGAGAGTGGTAAGTCAAGTCAAGCTGATCGTGGAGTGAGTCGATCCTAGTGTCAAGTCATGGAGGGGATCAAAAGATAGATCATAGAAAACGGTCCTGAGTCAAAGATTTGTGTGGGGATCAAAACATAAGTCATGAGTTAAGCCTTTATTTATCAAGGGAAACTAAGCAAACAAACTTTTAAAAGAGATAAATCAAAAATTAAAATCTAGAGGTTTAGAAAAAGATGAAACTAAAGGCTAAAGACCCAAGGCAACTTAGTGTGATAACAGAAGGTATGCCAGAAAGTAGGGAACCGCAATTTTGCATAATTCTCACATTGTACATTTGAAAGGCACTCTGTTTGAAAATTGAAAGGTCCATAGCTGATGCTGTTCCAGGCTCTTCTTGACAGTCTCTTTCCAGTTACACAACTTCCTTTTTGAGGATCCCAGACACAGAAAAATGGTGACCCTATTTTTTAATGCACACAATCTGAGGTAGGTTCTCATTCATTCGATGCTCTTAAACCTCCATTAATGGCTGTTTAAAAGAGTTCAAAAGGTCCTTATTGCAGCCTCAAAATTGTCTTGAGCTTGTTTACTTTCCTGATCCATTCCTTTTACCATGAACTTGAATTTAGAATTCACTATGTATCAGCAATACAAACACTATATCTGTGAGAATTGGCTCTCAATGGAAAAGTTCTGGAGACTAGATATATCAGACAGTTCTTGCCATAGTCATTCTTGCGTGTATAAACATTAATATACGCAGGTCCGCAAGGCATCATCTCAGCCTTAGGCTAATGACTCAAGCTGATTAGATACTGCCTTGAATTCCCGAGGGCATATAAAACATTAAACAACTGAAAGGAGCCCTCAGTCTGAAAACATTGAACATTCACCCGCCTGGAAAAAGATGAATGCTGGAGCTACAACAACTCCTAATGATGTTCACGTTCTTAAAGGAAAGCAAACCCATGCAACTTTATCTTTGTATCATCTTCACAAAGACCTCAGGCATCATCTCAGACTAAGGCTAATGACTCAAGCTGATCAGATACTGCCTTAAATTCCCGAGAGCATATAAAACATTAAACAACTGAAGGGAGCCCTCAGTCAGAAAACATTGAACATTCACCCGCCTGGAAAAAGATGAATGCTGGAGCTACAACAACTCCTAATGATGTCCACGTTCTTAAAGGAAAGCAAACCCATGCAGCTCTATCTTTGTATCATCTTCGCAAAGACCTCCAGCCTGCCATGCTTGAATTTTGAATATACAAGATATCTGGAAACCCATGAGAGATTTACAAGCGAAGCTGTAATTATTAAGTACCAGTTGTTGATTGTAACCACATCATGAGGACCAGCCATCAAAATATGCTTAAAAAATAATGGAATTTTTGTTCAAATAGAGCCCATAAAAATCCTGTAACCTAGTCATAATTGTCCACCCTTTATAGTTCGAATGCTTTTTGTTTAACTTTAGTGTGGCCCAATCAACACCTCAATTAGCGGAAAGTTGGTAGCAAAAGGGGATAGGATCTTCATCCGTTATCAAGCCAGGTTTGTTTGTCCATGATGACACCCTTTAATGAGGGGGCTAAACATGTCACTGCACTCCAGGGAAATTGAACCCTGGAAGGGGGAATATCACAACCCATGTTTGCCCAACCAAACGAGCCCCTGGTGATAAGTCCCACCCTTTATATTAAGCATATTTCCCAAATAATCCCTGGAAAGGAGTTCACTAGATGTCTCAAAGTGGTATTTTTATCTACAAAGCAATCAAAGTTCCATGACAAACATTCTATTTTCTGAGCTTGCAGCTATGTGCACATTAAGGTCTTAAGAGGAACTCTCTATTATCAGAACTGGTTCCAGAAATAAAAAATTATCCAATGCCCTGCCTATCAAGGCAAGGGTATCGACCTAGTATCACCAATAATCCCCACAAGAACACAATCCGTCTTTGAAATGATGAAAGCGGTTGGCATCTCTCACAACAATTTCACGCTCAACAATTTTGGAAATGAACTTGATGGCTGTGTGGCAGTCACCACACACACGGAGATTCTTTATAATTCGGATTGTTGTTGTAGGTGGTGTGCTGATAAGCCCAAATGCAATGGCCAATTTTTCACTATGGTTAGAGAGGACATGTTCCTTCTGCTCATCATCCACATCATGTAGGACAAAGTTTGTGTCAGGCACATACCCTTCTTTCTTCATTTGTGCATATAATCTATCCAATGTCGCATAGATCTCCAATGCTTGTGGATGTGACGCATCTTCCGCCAAGAACACATGTACCCTGCTCTTGACCTGAATCCAACTACATCCCGGTTCCTTTTTAACTCCCTTCTCTCTCATAGTTTTTCTCACCTTAGCAGCATCATCCCACCTACCAGCTTTGGCAAACATGTTTGACAGAAGTACATATGTTGCATCATGTTGTGGTTCCAAGTTAAAAAGGCATTCTGCTGCACGAATTCCTAGCTTCATATTGCCATGGATTCTGCAAACCCCAAGCAAAGCCTCCCACACACCAACACCAGGTTCAAATGGCATATTATTAATTAAGTTCTCGGCCTCATCCAAGCACCCAGAGCGGCCAAGAAGGTCAATCATGCGGGCATAGTGGTCTGCTCCTGGAGAGATGCAATGAACTCGACTCATAGAATCAAAGTAGTTGCGTCCTTCATCTACTAAACCTGAATGGCTGCATGCAGATAGAACACTAAGGAAGGTGATTCGATCAGGCTTCAATCCTGTCCACACCATTTGTTCAAAGAGTTCGAGGGCCTCCTTGCCATGTCCATGCTGGGCAAATCCTGCAATCATTGCATTCCATGAGATCAAATCTAATTCAGGCATGTTGTCAAATACTTGGCATGCATCTTCTATTACTCCACATCTAGCATACATTGTAACAAGAGAATTGGCTGCGGACACTGACGACTCAAATCCAATCTGGATGAGTTGGGCATGGACTTGCTTGCCATGCTCCAAAGCAGCTAGACTTGCACACGCACTCAGAATACCGGCAAAAGTGAAATGATCAGGTTTTATGTCTCCCAGTCGCATTTGGCAAAAAAGTTTGGACGCCAGTTCACCATGGCCATGATGGGCATATCCTGCAATCATAGAAGTCCATGATAGCGAATTCCGTTCTGGCATTTTGTCAAATAACTGCCGAGCATCCTCTAGGCTTCCCTGATTGACATAACCTGTAACAATTGCATTCCAAGATACTACATCCCGTTCTGACATTTTGTCAAATATGATATGTGCGTTGTCTATCTTGCCACATTTTGCATATAACGAAACAAGAGCATTTTCTACAGACACTATGCGCTCTAATTCAGTTCTGATGATGTATGCATGGATCTGCTTGCCATGTTCCAGATCTGCAAAATTTGCACATGCACTTAGAACACTTGCATAAGTAAAAGAATCTAGCTTCAAGCCTGCCCGATACATTTCACGAAAAAGTTCTACTGCATCCTCATTTTGACCATGCTGAGAATAACCTGCAATCATTGCATTCCAGGCAACCTCATATTGCTCTGGCATTTTATAAAACAAGATACGCGCATTCTCTATATCCCTACATTTAACATACCCTGCAATCATAATCGTCCAAGAGAATACATCATGGACTGGCATTTTGTCAAACACTTGGCGTGCGTCCTCTATGCTCCAGCATTTAGCATACATGTCAATAAGAGAATTGGCTACTGAAACAGAAAATTCAGCTCCCAATCTAATAATTATACCATGAACTTGGTTTCCCTGTAAGTGATTTGCCAGGATTGCACATCCCATCAGAACGCTGGTGAATGTATAAAGGTCTGGCTTGAAACCCATCCGTTGCATTTGCCGAAAGAGTTGTAAAACCTCCCAACCCTGGCCGTGATGAGCGTACCCTGAGATCATTGCATTCCAGGAAACCACGTCTCGTTGAGGCATTTCGTCAAACAGTTGGCGTGCAAACTCTACACTTGCGCATCTGAAATATCCAGCGATCATCGTAGTCCAAGCAACAACGTCTCTCACATGCATTTTTTCAAACACTTTGCGTGCATCCACAATGCTTCCGCACTTGAAGTACATGTCTAGCAATCGATTGCCGACGTAACTCTCAGGTTTAAATCCAGTTTTGATCATGTGGGCATGGACTTTCTTGCCCATTGCCAAGGATTTCATGTCCCTGCATTCCTGTAACAACTGAGAATACATGCTCGGATCCAATTTAATACTTCGTTGGTTCAAAAAATCCAAAATCTCCGCAGCACCATCCAGTGCTTTTTCCTTGCACAATGCTTTCCCGTGGCCATTAACGCCGCTGAAGCAGAAGGAGCCGGAGTGGTTCTCCGGCAAATTTTCGCTCGGATTTGCTGCAAGAGCAACAGTACTCAAGTTTGATACACTGAAATCAAAATTCATTTCATCGTGTCTCCGTAGCTGAAATGAAAAGGTGGGTATCCCTGCAGTGCTATGATGTTGGGGAACTACTAGCCTACTGAGAAAAACTATGAAGTTATTGGCATTCTTCATGGCTGCTGGTTGTATTCGTCCATTTTATTCATTTCTAAATAAAATACCGTGGATGAGAATATGGATCCGTGTCTGCACCTGGCAATGGCATTGTTTTCGCCATGGTATTGATGATGTTTCAATTTATGAATTAGGGAAGATTTGCGACAGGCAACTCCACATCTTTATGTCCGTTGGCGAGGATGTATATAGATTTTCATTTCTAATTAAAAAAAATTGCTGGGCTGCGAGGTTAGAGTGGCCGCCAGTGGGATTTGCTTAGCCAGTTACCAAGAATTGGTGGGCTGCGGTACGTTTTAAAAAACAATAAAAGCATAAAACATCAACGTCAACTTGTTCAGTTTAAAAAAACATCATAATTTTTTATTTCGGTTTAAAATGAAAATCATATTATTCAAGTGTTTAAAGGTAATTACAATGACAAGAATAAAATTACATCATTAATTTACATATTGTTTTTTACTTTTTCAAATAATCTTTATTCATTTTTTTCTTTTTAACTTTATGTCACAATCCAAGTATTCTTGACTTTTGTTTTATCCTTCAAGATAGGACAAAGTTCCCCAAGCAAGACTTCTAGATAAGTAGGATTAGCCTTCTCAGAGTGTTGTGTTTGTTAATGTTTTTTATGCTTTTTTTCTTCTTCAATCGACATAAGTGTTCAACTTTTTTTTTTAGAATTAATCCATTTTTTTTAATGAAGAATGAGCTCGTGCATGAGGACAAGAATCTTGTAAATGCTTTTGAAGATGATAGATCCAACATCAAAATGTTGTATTCTCATAATCCAAGGTCAAAATCCATTTAAATTTTTTCTCTTTGATAATAGTTTTGTCTAGAAGACCTTTACTAAAATCAATCTCAACACAAAGTCGAGCATATGTGCATAGTCCAACTATAACTCTTTGAAAATCTATTTTTATGTCATTGCCCAAAGTATTCCCAATATTCGTCATACTTGAGATATGCCAAAAATGTAAAGGCAAATTGGGAAGATGAACCCAAACTAGCATTTGAGTAGCAAACATAGAGCTTGGACCAAATTTTGGGAACCAAGGAGTTATAAATAGTCTCATGCTTCCCCAAAACCAGGGACCCTCCTCCAAAACTTTCTTATAATCAACATGATAAAAGAACTATACTAGAAAACACCCTATAACAGAGAGATATCTCACGATACTTTGTTCAAGTCGAGTGAATCCACACGTATAAATATGGTGATGGAGGCCAACAACCATTGAACTTGTAGATAATTAGTTGTTGATTTATAGATTTGATGAAGATGAGTGATCTCCAACGTTGTGATCTCCACCAATGATTCATCATCCACTTTATCTACAATATAGGCAATTGGCAAAGGAGTTGAAATGGAAGGATTTTTGTTTTTCATTATATCCTTGAAGGACACAAGCTTTGAAGTTGAAGAGACTCCAGGGCCCACCACTCCTCGATGTAATCCCAAGACCAAATGGATAGTTAAATCTTTGCATAAGCTATAATTAGACAACAAAGATTGAGTTGCCAATCATTTATCTGCAAAAATGAGATGTTGATGGTCCACATGAACTATTGTTAAAAACTCCAATTGTTGCTTTAAATCTACCATAGAATCAGTTGAATTCACCCACAAAGGTATGGTATTCCCATTGAGAGACTTGACCATTAGCAAAACGTTGTCCTTGATAATAATAGTTTCAATAAATACTCGATGTGCATACAATTCATCAAACACTTGACTATCAAGTGTTTTGTCAAACACTTGGCATGAAGAGATTATGTCAAACACTTGACATGCAAATTCCAAGTGGTACTAAAGGCCATATAATAGCTCGTGGGGATTTTCGATAATAGTTATGGCATTCTACATATTTCCCTTATGAGTGTAGACAAGAGTGTTCCAATCAGTGAAATTGAGATAGAGAAGGTTGTCACCAACCATGGTCTTGCAAACTCTTGGCCTTAACCCATCTGCTCCTACCAATAGTTTACAACAAATAGTCATTACACAATATGCATTATTTGTATCACCTTTAACTAGACATTGTGAGAACACCTATCCTGGTACAACCTTATAGTAAATGAATCAATGATTACATAGGACTTTGGATTTGTCCAAAGTATTGGGCAATATCTCTTCCAAAAAAACTCCATCCAACCATATAAATAATTCGACCTCATGCATCACAAGATACCTTGTTTCGTTATTGTTTGTGTCTCTAACAACAATATATACACTCGTGAAAAGGCCCACCTCTTCTAATTGCTTTGACAGCCCCACCTTCGATCCATCCACGATTTGCATCATGTTAAGGGTTATGTTGATAGTTCAATAAGCATTGTCTATCTACTAACAGAGTGAGTTAATAAATGGACTAATTCCACCTTTCTTGTGATTTTTTTTTTATAGCTATGTAAAGTTTTTTTCCTGTGAGTTTATTTTTTTGGTTGGGCAAAGTTATATCTTAATCTACTCATTTTTTTAAAAATCCAATGATTTGAATGGCCTTAAAATATTAAGGACAAAGTGTCAAATCGAACATCAAAACATTGGTCTGCCCCCCTAAGAGAGGAAAATATGTCTATAGTCACATCATCGTGGCCAGGGTTTCAAGTGCCACACGTGGAAGTATCTGGATCATGCACATTGGGAGATCAGTTAGGTTGAGGAAGGCAAGACTTGCATACAGAACCCTTATGGGAAATAACTATGTCACAACAAGTTACTTCTCATGCACTTATATCGACTGAATCAACACCTTTGGATTTGACATCTGGTGCATTCAGTTCAAGGTATTATGGATAAAGTTTCATTGACTATCATAATTAGGCTCAAGGTTTTATTGGTAGGTGCTTGACGGGTGACCTCATATGCGGCTTTTCCTCTAGTGATCCGAGAGCCTTAGCTCAAGAAGGAATGGGACCATGAGGACCAGCGAACCCCCGAAAGCACAAAAAGCGTATCGAGCATCAGACAAAAGGTGTTAATATATTTATCGATGACAATATCAAACTCAACAATATCATGGAAATGGAGGATTTTGTGCTTGTTGGTATATTTCCAAGCAAGAGAATGGGAGGAGACTCTCTAAAAGATTGGACTGCAGAAATTTCGGCGTTCGACTTGGCTACAATCTGCACAATATGGTTCTAGTGAAGAGTTGGTTGGCTTGGACGTTTTAAACACCAGAAGATGCAAACTTGGTCCTTTAGAAAGGTGGAAATGGGACTCTCGGGCTCTGTTTCTTAAGAAATTGCACCTGGATTTCAACACTCCCACAACCCATCTTGATCTCACTCTAGTGTGGGTAAGGGTGACAGGGTTTCCTATGATTCTCTCGTTAGAGGAAGTTTCAAGGCAATTGGGAACTCATTGGGCCTCTATTATGAAGTGGACAATTCCTTTCGAGTTTCTGGATACATGGGGACGGTTAGGGTGATAGTTGGTCTTGGTTTGTCTAAAGGATTGATTGAATCCATAACCACTCGAAAGGGCCCCACAATTTTCTACCAAACCCTTGACTATGAAGGGATTCCTTTCAAATGCAAATGGTGTCATGAATATGGTCATCTAGTTAAAGATTGCTTACTAACTTTCAAAAGGAAGGGTTGGGTTCGAAAGACTCCTCGGCATATAAAGGAGACAATATTTTCCTCTCTGAAGGAGCATCCACCTAAAGGAATTTGACTTCTCTGGAAAACAATTAGGCATCAGATTCAACAGTAAAGGAGATGAGTGTGACACAGTTGGAGCCCCCCTTCTACCACTCTCAACAAATCATGACAACTTTGTGTAGGCAAAATTCATCTCCTCTCTCTCCTATTATAAACTCCTCTTGACAATTTATTTTTGGGACCTTGGAAGTAGGTTTAGAACTTCCCTTGTTGGACCTTCAAAGGGATTTCCTCTCTAGTGTGTATGGTTTCACAAACCATCAACCTCCCCTCTCATTCATTTGAATGGGTTAGGAGAGGCCCCATCTTCTAATACTAAGCCTCGATATCTTCTTCCTCCCCACTTGGAAAAGGTCCCAAATCTAGAAACCTATAACGACTATGTCTCCTCTGAGATAGAAAAGTACAACCTCAGACCTAGAAACAAAGAGTGAGGTCTCTTTGAAGGAGGAATTGAGAGTGGTTTGGGACACTTTGAAGAGAAAAGTTCCAAAGCAGCCCAAAGGGGAAGAAAATCCTTCCTCTCCTTAGCTTAAAAACAAGCCTACTCTGAAGTTAGAAGTGGTCCACACTAGCCCTTAATTGGGGCCCTTAGAGCAACTGCCCCTAAGGATGGTTCAAGATGTTATTTTTAACTTTGAATTGTAGAGAATTGGCCAATTCCTCCAAGAAATTGGCCCTAAAAAGGTTAATAAAATATCATAGCCTTCTATCTTCTTTCTACAATAATTGGTGAGAAATGGGGAAAAGGTGTTTCATGATCTCTCTAAGCTTTTAAAGGGATGGTATTTCAGCTTTGTTGAATCCTTGGGATGATTTGGGGGGTTAGTCATAGGGTGGAAGACAAGACTTTTTTCTTTATCCAACTCTTGGGATTTTGCATCTAGAATGGGGACCTCTCTCCTTTCTCTAGATTTGTAGAAAGAGCTCACATGTATGAATCTCTATGGTCCCTACTATGATATAATGGAATTATAAGAACATTTTTTCAGTAGTTCATGGATCAAAAATGGATTGGTGGTGCTTGGAGGAGACCTAAATTTTTCCTTAGGTGCATCTAGGATCTGGGGTTTGGCTACCCAAGTTGACACCCTTTTTTAATTCTTCATAAAAAGTATAGATTGGGTAGGCCCCCTGGACATAGAGCCAACAAAACTTACCCCAACTTGGATAAACAAAAGGACTCGTGAGGCAAGAATATCTAAATTTATGGACTGCTTCTTGGTATCATGGATTTTTCAAGGATTTTCTAGAGGAGGCTATCAAAATCCGGAAATGGGTCTCTATTGGAGAAGACTTTGATCATAACCCGGTGCTATTGGAGGTGACCCGTGCTCAAGGAAAGTTAGCAAGCCCCTTCAAGATAAACCCTGAGTGGCTTAAGGAAGAGGGCTTCATCAAAAAATGTAAGGACTCCTGGACACCTTTCAATGACACTCTCAATGAATCTCCAGCCATCCAATTCCATCAAAACATGAAAAAGGTCAAACATATAGTTATTCAATGGTCAAAGGAGAAAAAAGAAAAAGATGAATGAGTCCTAAAAGAAGTGGAAGAGGCTTTGGCTTCCAAACTTACCAAGGAGGGGTATGGTTTTATGTTTGAATCTCATAAGTCTAAGCTAAGACAACTTAAAACAAGAGAAGGAAGATTCTTTTGGATAAAGAGAAAGAGTGTGTTTAAAGAGCAGGGTAATTTGGCTTTAGGCAGGAGATGATAACACCAAATTTTTCCATATATTTTTCAACTATAGAAAAAATATCAACTCGGTCTGGAAGATTGACAAAAAGGATGGTTTGTGGGGTACAAGTTTCCCAAATATAGAATTTGAAGGTGTCACATACTTTCAATCTATTTTTAAAGATGACTCTCGAGCAGATGTTATCATACACTTATCTAGTTTCTTTCCTAGATTTGTGGAACTAGAGGACAATCAATCCCCTGTTGCAGAGGTGGGGGAAGAAGGGCTTCTCGGAACTTTGCATAGTTTCTAGAAAGACAAAATTCCTAGCCCAGATGGCCTCCCTATTGAATTCTTCCTCGGATGTTTTGATTTGATTGAAAATGACCTCAGAAGAGTGGTGGAGGCCTTATGAACCTCCAAAAAAGTATTGGTAGCTTTCAATACCACGTTTATAACACTCATCACTAAGATTGACAATCTAACCTACTATGAAAGCTTCCAACCTATCTCACTTTGCAATAGCATTTACAATATAATCTAAAAAATTATCTCTAGACTACTAAAATAAATTCTTTCTCGACATATCTCCCTTAAGTAATGTGGGTTCCTCAAAGGGGGAGAAATACATGAGGTAGTAGGGGTTGCCCAAGAAGTGCTCCAGTCAATAAAAACCAAGAATTTGAAAGGAAATGATAGTCAAGGTGGACCTCTCCAAAGCATTCGACATAGTAAGTTAGTTATTCTTATGCCTTATCCCCATTCATCTGGGATTCAACTTCCAATTTGTCTCATGGGTAATGAGTTCCATAAGCTCCGTCTCCTTTGTTGTACTAATCAATGGGGCAGCCTCATCTTTTTTCAAGCATGAAAGAGGAATCCAACATTTCCCTGTATCCCCACTCATTTTTCTTTTAGTAGTAGAATGGCTTAGCATGTCCCTTAGAGTAGCCTCGGTAATTGGCACCTTCAAAGGTATACTAGTCAATAACTCTTGCTATGTTTCTCACTTACTTTTTGTTGATGTGGATCCATGTGAATGGTAAACAATCTCAAATATATTATGGATCTCTTTTCTATATCCACGGGCATGAAGATTAACTCAACTAAATCAATGATAACTTATTGGGGCCTCTATGAGGCAAAGAAGCATCATATTTCCCATCTTTTCTCCTTTCTTGTAATAACTTTTGACGTGGGGTTCAAACATCTAGGTTTTCACCTAAAGGCTAACCTATATAACAAGGAAGAATGGCAATGGATCATAGGAAAGATTGAAAAAAAAAATCAACAATTGGTCTAACATATGGCTTTCCCAGGGAGGTCTTCTTGTCCTAGTTGAATTTTATATATAGGCCATCCCAATCTATTGGATGTCCCTTGCCTAGATCCTGAAAGGAGTCCTCGAGTGAATCAAACAACTTTGTTATAGATTCATTTGGTCCGGAGACCATGAAAAAAAAGGCATGGCATTTGTCTCCTAGAAGAAAATAGCAATTCCAAAATGCCAAGAAGGGTGGGGACTCGAAAACATATTCCTTTTCTTCAAAGCTCTCATTGCTAAGAATGTTTGGAGGCTTTTGCAAGGTCGGGTTATGTGGGTACAAATCATCAAGGACAAATTCATTTCTCCCAATTCCATTGAGGATTGGGTTAGGAATCCAATAAAAAAGGCTTAGAATTATTTGATTATTTGGAAGGATACTGCATCAACATTTCCTCTTATCAAGAAATGGTTGATCTGGTGAGTAGGTAAGGGGGACAAGGTTCAGGTAGTCCTTGATCCTCGGATTGGGAATAGAGATACTTACAAACTTCCAATTCCCCTTGTTCAAGAGTACATATTCAAAGGTTTCCACATGCTACGACATATTGCATGAGGCCGGGTGATGGATAATGGACAACAACAATGGCTCTCGTGGAGGGATTTGGATCTTAAGGAGGAATTTGTAGATGTTTGGACAATATACACATACAACTTTAGAAAATGTAGTGTCATCCTGAATGATGAGGGGGGTGAACTTATATGGTCTCTAAACCCCTCTAAGGGCTATGAGCCAAAAGTTGGATACATGGCCCTGGCATTAGAGGGAAATGAACAACCATAGCTCTGGTGGTGGAAGCCCGTATGGAATTTAAGTCCACTGCCAAAGAAAAAAAAATTATGTGGCTTCTTCTCAATATCAAGGCCCTTGCTTGGGATATTCTACAAAAGAGAAGTTTTGAAGGACCAGAAAGATGTTTCCTTTGTGAAATAGACCTTGAAACCAACATGCATCTCATTATATCCTCCCCTTTCTCAAAGAAAGTATGGAAAGAAATTGAAGGTCTTATAGGACTTCACAACACATGGGAAGGATACTCCATATAAGAAGCACTCGGGAATTGGTATAAAAATAAGGAAACAAAGAGATACAAATCTCTCCCCCTCACCTTTGCTTGGGGAATTTGGTTGGCAAAAAATGCCAAATTATCTGAGGGAATTGACACATTGTCTCTCAAGTGTTCCACTCAGAGCCTCCACATTTTAATTGTTTTTCCACAATCCTCCTCTTCTACTCCTCGTAACTGTGTTTCAACAAGCCATATCAATGAAGAAACTCCATGGGATTACTTTGATGGAACCTCTCAAGGCACCCCATACAGAGGAGGGGCTAGGGGAATTATTCTCCTCTCCCAAAATCACACTATATCCTTCAAAGCGGGATTAGGAAATACCACTAACAAATACAATGAACTCTCGACTCTCAAGTTGGTTCTCATTCTAGCCCTAGAAAAAAAATATCTCACCAATTCAACTTCTAGGAGACTCTTTTTTAGTCATTCATGGGATGACATTCGACTTTATTCTAAGAAAATTTATGCTATAGCCCTTACTTCGGGACATCAAGATTTTGCAATCAACTTTCTCTCATCTCTCATTTGCACGTGTTTACAAGGATAAAAACATCGAACTAAACAGGCTTTCAAAAGAAGGACTAGAGTTGCAAGAAGGAACTTGGGAAGCTCTCTAATCCCACTAGAGACATCTCACTTCTTATCTTCGTGAACCATGGTTTTAACATTTTTACTTTTTCAAAGATGTTGGGAAATTGATTGATAAAATATCTAAATACTTGTTACTTTTTGGCCCCTTTTGTTGGGAACTATATGTATATTTATACAAAACACACACACACATCTTTTGGGATAGTTATAGAGATGTATTAAAGCAATACAATCAAGCTAGATATATTCATTCCCGCTAACTTTTGATAAAGACTAATATGTTACCATGTATAAGGCCTCTCGAGGGAGATTGAAATACCTCATGGTATCTACTTTTGTAATTTTGTTGTATTTAATAAAATTAATTGACTTTTTTTCCTAGAAAAGAAAAGCACACTCAACCCAACCCATTGCTCTCATGATCAGTGGATATTTTCACTACATAACACTCCAGACACGTTGAAAAACCATCGATAAACGATGAAACACTCTTCTCACAACCATACAAAAAAAACCTTGGATATTCCTTTGTACACTATACAATCCCTTGAGATTTCACTACCAACTTGTGCTCCAGTGCAGGAAAGAGAGCTTGATTGTTGATTGCCTTATGGAAAATATTAGTGAAGTAATTACTTGGTTTAGAAGAATTCAATAAGAAACATAAACATGTATATGACATGTTCTTATCTTGCACAATCTCTACTTTCACCTACAACTATCAATTTCTCTACAAAAGTAAGTCAATTTGATGTCATACTTGAAGAAATTTAACATTAAATATGCAAAACATAAATCATGAATAACTAAGTGTTGAACATATTGTCATTGATGCGTTTTCATTTATGTCAACAGTTGATGTCATTATGATGTGATGATGATTTTTTATGAACAACATGCAGAGTAATCTACCAAAAAGCTCAAAAGGGAAAGTGCATTGCAGAAACACGATCAGGATTGAAATCCCCATAGTAAAACTACAAAAGAATCAAGGAAGAATCTTGTCCATTGATGTAGCTTTCGGGACAAACCAAGACCATCAGATATGGGAGTTACAGAGGAGGATTGTCGGATCAACATCCGATTAAGTCATGGTCGTCGGATCTCGGTAAGGAAAGATCAACGGCGGGGAACCATTGCGGATGCAAGGGTTGAGTTAACGATCACCCAAGTTTTGGTTATGAAATCCACACCGACCATCGATCGTCACCTGCCAATAGATCTATGGTTGGCATCGGTTCCAGAGCCTGGAGTCACAAATAACCGAATACCCGAAGAGCGGAGCTCCTTTCTTCCTAAGCCCACGATCATAGCTCCTGGACTTATGAAAAATTATCAAGCAGAAAGTGATAATACGCACTCCGGTGGAATTTTCTCCGGGAGAGTTGGAAGACTGCAAAGGCTGGAGTCCCGAAGCTTCGAATTCCCAAAGTGAACAAGAACCATCCACTCAAATCAATTCACAGTCGTCGATTGGTTTGAAACCTCTAGACAAGTCGAGATCGTCCATCTACAGAAGAACGAATATCGACCATCCAATCTACTTCAGTGAAATGCACTCCGAAAGGTTGAATGATTACAAAGGCCAGAAGTCCCAAAATAAATCTAGACCATTGATCTAAGAGTTGATCACAGTCATTGGATCAAAGACTCATATGAACCTATGAACAGGAGGAGGACATGTGCCACATCAGAAGATCCACGTCAGCAAGGACACGTGGCACAATCAAATGGTGACAAGTATCTAGGTTCAGTTGGCACTTTAGGTTACATAAGTAACGAATCTAGGTGACACGTTGCAGGCACTCGGTCAGTGCCAAGTTAGTAGTGACGTTAGCAAGTTACGTCACTCCAAGAGTTTGCCCTTCGGAGGAAACTAGCATCTACCATCAACAACTACCTGAAGCGTCGAAGGTCGAAGTCAATGCTAAGCATTGATATAAGATCCTCTGGATTCTCACATGACCATTAGATCAAAATGTAGTGGAAAGATGATGTAAGCACTCCAATCTTGACCACTTCAGCGCTGACCAACTCCGGTGGAAATTGTAACAACAATTACCTGGACCTTTGAAGTCTCGAAGTAAATAATGGTCGTCCATCTCAACCTTTTATTAAGTCATAACCGTTGGATTAAGCAATGGAAGGATAGTGTAAGGATCAAAGCTAGATCGTTGATTTGGTTCCAGGAATCATGCTAACCATTAGATCAATCCTTGTGATAGGTCACTACTTCGGGGAGTTGAAACTACGGAAGATTGGATGAGAGAGAAAACGCCCGAAGGCCGAAGTCCGAAGGACTAGGTTCCAACCCTGGTCATGGGTTATGAACACATAAAGTCATGTAGCGTTGGGAACATCACTTAAATTAATAAGCCCATGGTTTACGCATATGGTCACATGTAAATGGTTTGAAGGAAACGCCTCTACAGAATTTGATTTCTGCAATATTTGTAGAGACATGGAATCGAGTTAAAATAAATCGATCCATACCTGTGATCGATTTATGAAAATCATTCTCACTAAATTAAAAAGCCTTCACAATAATGTTTGAATAATAATAGAGATTATTGTTAATTTAAAATGAAGAGGTGTGATTGTCCAAACAAAGGGAAACAATACTTCATAGCTCACACCAGTTGGAAGATTTCATATATGAAGAAGGATGGCGAGAAGAAAGAGTCTTTGTAGTCCATATCAGAAGATCAAAACAGAAGTAGAGTCCAAGAAGAAGAACTGATGATTCTTATGTAGTGAGTGTGGAAGGGAGGAGCACGAAAAAAATCATATCATTTACCAAGTAAAGTGTAATTTAAGGGAGTTGGTGCTTCCTAGGGTTCGTGCCCTGAATACAAGGGAGTTGGTGCTTCCTAGGGTTCGTGCCCTGAATACAAGGGAGTTGGTGCTTCCTAGGGTTGGTGCCCTGAAGACAAGGGAGTTAGTGCTTCCTAGGGTTGGTGCCCTGAAGAAGGGGACTTGTGTCTCCTAGAGTTGGTGCTCTAAAACGGATTGGTGTCCTTCATTATTCTTCATAAAAACCTTGTAATTCCTATTAATTATATTTATATAATTGATTTTACAAACAAGTCCATTTTTTATCTATTGTGCTAATTAACAAAATATAAAAGTAACTGCTAATTGTTGAAAAAGGGTAATATTGGTTCACCCCCCTCCTCTCATTATTCCAACAATTGGTATCAGAGCGGGTGCCTTCAACACAATCTAACAATTGGAAGGTAGATCTTGAGGATGGATCAACAAGAGGGAATGCCTAACAACAAAGCACCATTTTTCAATGGAGATGGCTATGCTCTGTGGAAAATAAGAATGAAAAACTTTATGTTGGCACTTAGTTTTGATATCTGGCAATCTGTTGTAGATGGTTACACTACACCAACTACTCCCCCCAAAGATGTTGCAAGAAAGAAAATATGCAATGACAACTCAAGAGCAATTAATGCAATTCTAGGAGGGTTGAATAATTCTATATGTGTGAAGGTTATGTATTGTAATTCAGCCAAAGAAATCTGGGACAAATTGGAGGTTGTATATGAAGGAGATAACAAATTCAGGGAAGCCAAACTACATACCTATAGAACTCATTTTGAAAATCTGAAAATGAAAGAAGAAGAGAACATTGTTGAATACTTTCATAAGGTAGATGAAGTGGTTAATTCAATCAGAGCAGCAAAAGAAGAACTTACAGATAAACCTATTGTGCAAAAGATTCTAAAGGTCATTACCTTTGAGATACGATGCCAAGAGTTCTACAATTGAATATAGGCTTGATCTTGACACACTCACAGTTGATCAGCTTCATGGAATCTTTACAGCATATAAAATGAGAACATGGAATGATAAATCATCAAAAAGAG
The DNA here is from genome assembly GCA_010110895.2 of Picea sitchensis. NCBI lineage: Eukaryota > Viridiplantae > Streptophyta > Pinopsida > Pinales > Pinaceae > Picea > Picea sitchensis. The sequence goes on from SNQJ01S0088336.1 coordinate 58,202, forward strand.
AAACAACCTTTAAAGCATCTAAAACAAAGATGAGGCAAGAGAAAAAGACCAATGATGAGTTATCAGATATATCTGATGAGGAAACTGCCAACTTCATAAAGAAACTCAAGAAAGGGACAGGGAAATACAAAGGAAAGATTCCTCTAATATGTTTCAACTTTGGCAAAATTGGACACTTTTCCAATAAATGTCCCTATCCTAAGCAGGAGGAAAGTGATGATGAAAGAACCTAAAAAAATCAGAAGAAAAGCAAAATTGCTAATAAAAAGAAGTTCTACAAGAAAAAGAAAACGTCATTTACCCAAGAAGACAGTAGCTCATTAGACGAAAATGAAGGAGATGAACTAGAGCTTCTATTTATGGGAATAAAAACTCAAGATGATAAACTTTCGGAAGATGAAGAAGAAGTGAACTTCGAAGAAGAAATCCTTAGTGTAATTGAAGAACTAAGAAAAACAAAAAAAACAAAACAAAACAGGGTACTAAGGGAAGAGATTCTAGATATTAAAGAAGTTATTGAATCAAGAGAGAGGGAAGTTTCCAAAACCATCAAAGAGTCAGAACAGATCATCGGTGATTTGAAGTCTCAGCTCCTAGAAGCTAATAAAATTGAATAAGTCATTTTACAACAACTTAATGATAAAAAACAAGTATGTGAGAAACTAGAAGTTGAGATTAAGCTGCTAAAAAATGAAATTGAGAAAGAAAAGAAGGAATCACAATTTGGAAATAGTTCAAAGATCTTGGATGAAATTCTCAGTAGTCAAAGGTCACCAATCAACAAAATTGGTTTGGGATACACCCAAGACTCAACTTCTACATCACAAGGATCTGTCAAGAAACCAATCAGTTATGCAGATACTCTGAAAAACTCGTTAAGAAAAGAAGATAATAATGCAAAGATGATACCATTGAAAACTATTACACATAAACATAAATCAATACTCCCTACTAGAGTGAAATATGACAAGAAAAATACAATCATCAGAACGAATCCCCCTAAATATCTATTTATTGGATATTGTTACTCTTGCAATAATTTTGGACATAAGGCAGTACACTGCAAAGCTTACGGACAATACAATCATAGAAATGTCCAAAGATATAAGAACAATAAGTACAATACAAAAAAGAGAAACTATAACTCATTTTCTCCTGTGCAAAACTTCAATGGTGAATGCCAAAAATGCAACAACTATGGTCATAAAACCAGTGAATGTAGATTGCCAAAATATTATAAAAAGACAAATATTTCCCATAATCAAAAAGTATGGAAGAAAAAGCAAATAGAGTGCAATGTAGCCTTATATGCAAGAAATCAAGGATGTCAATGGTATATAGACAGTGGATGTTCCAAACACATGACTGGAGATCAAAGTAAATTTCTCAAGTTAAATAAGAAAGGAAAAGGAAAAGTAACTTTTGGAGATAACATGTCAGTGAAGATACTAGGAAAATGGACTGTTAGTTTAGGAAATAATAAAACCAAAGGAGGAGATCTACTTCTGGTAGAAAATCTCAAACCTAATCTCCTAAGTGTAAGTCAGACATGTGATCAAGGTCACATACTTACTTTTGATTCTCAGAAATGTGAGATCGGAAAAAATGTCATTGGAAAGCTAGTGGCAGTTGCACCAAGAACATCTAGCAATATGTACATCCTTAATATAGATGAAGAATAAAAATTTTGTTTAAGCCAAGTAGATGAAAGTTGGCTATGGCATAGAAGGTTGGGACATTTAAGCTTTGGCAACTTGATCAAAGCCAACGAGAACCAAAAGTGATTAAGCCTTCAGATTCTATTTGTAAACATTGTCAACTAGGAAAGCAAACAAGAGTTAGGTTCAAAACAGAAGAGCATTCCACCACAAAACCATTAGAGCTTATTCACACAGATCTATGTGGACCAACCAAAACCAAAAGTACTTATGGTGAACATTATTTTATGTTGATTATTGATGATTACACAAGATTGACCTGGGTATTCTTTCTAAAATAAAAATCAGAAGCCTTTGAGAAATTTAAAATATACAAAGCCCTTGTAGAAAATGAAATAGATCTCAAAATTAAATGTCTGAGATCAGACAATGGAGGATAATTCACCTCTAAAGAGTTCATTCAATTCTATGAAAATCATGGTATCAAAAGACAGTTTTCAGCTCCTGGGACTCCTCAACAGAATGGAGTGGTAGAATGGAAAAACATAACAGTTCAAGAAGCTGCAAGAACCATGCTAAATGAAGCCAAGCTTCTAGACAAATTATGGAGAGATGAAAGCTACACAACAGTCCACATACTTAATAGAGCTCAATTGAGACCCAACCATGACAAAACCCCTTACGAACTATGTTTTGGAAGGCCATCGTCTGTAAAACACTTTAGAACTTTTGGAAGTAAATGTTACATAAAGAATGATGAAGATAACCTAGGAAAGTTTGATCCAAGATCTGATGAAGGAATTTTCTTAGGATATTCATCTAATAAGAAAGCATACAGATGTTATAATCTTAAACTACTAAATATAGTGGAAAGTGCCAATGTGAAGATAAATTATCTAAAAAAGAGCATATCCCAAGGCATTGATAAAAAATCTCAACAAGAAGATGATGATGTAAAATCTCAAAAGGAAGATGATGATGTATAATCTTAGCAAGAAAATGATAATAATGAGACACGAGAAAATGAACCACATACTAATGAAGAAGACAATGAAGAAACACCCCTGCCAGGAGCTCCATCAAAAAGAGTTCAAAAGAATCATCCTGAAAGCCAGATTATTGGAGATAAAAATGCAGGAGTGGAAACAAGAAGGAAACTCGCTTTTGACTCAGAACAAGCAATGTTATCCCTAATAGAACCTAAGTCAAATAAAGAAGCTATCAAAACTAAAGATTGGATAAAATCAATGAATGAAGAACTAGACCAAATAGAGAAGAATCAAACTTGGGAACTAGTTCCAAGACCCAAGGACAAGAATGTGATAGGAACCAAGTGGACCTTCAAGAACAAACTAAATGAAAATGGAGAAATTATATACAAAAAAAAATCCAGATTAGTTTGCAAAGGATATTCCCAAGTGGAAGGTATTGATTTTGAAGAGACTTTTTCTCCAGTAGCAATACTTGAGGCCATCAGAATGTTCCTAGCATTTGCATG
>SNQJ01S0088337.1:22104-47454 GCA_010110895.2 Picea sitchensis
TGAATCTTTGGAGCTTACAAATCTACCCTTGTTATCTCTATATCTATGCATAAAATGGAAATTTGATTCTTTAACTGAATTGAAATCCTAATTCTATCTAGAAGGTAAGAAGACAACTTGGCTTCGAAGAACCCCACTCTAGTGGCCGCGTGGCTCTTCACTCACATATTAAACGTTTTATCCTCCTCCCTCAAGTAGCCTTAAAATCATTAAAATTTATACAAATAATCTAAGCTAAAAATCACTTCCTACTGTTTGCAACTCCCCGACAATGGCGCCAAAATGTTGTGCTGGTTATATGTTTAGTATAATGCATTCATTAATTATCAATCTAGGATTCATAATCAACAGAGTTACAAGACACAGTAAGAAAGGTAATTTCTAATGTCACGAGTATATAAATAAGCTATATTATGCATGCTGGAAACAAATCAAAATAGCAAACTCCAATGCACTTTGGTTGTCTTTCACAGAGAGGCTATCTACTCCATTATGGCACATGCAAGTATGAGATGGAGTTGGTTTGATAGATCAACTCTGCTATCTGAACCATAAAACTAACTATGCAATCCACACTTCTGAAAGGGAAATCACACATCAATCATCAAGACATAGCATGTGTAGTTCAATAGTCAATATACTGAGTATACTGTGGTTCACAGTGTGCTGTTGTGGACTTCACTAGTTCTCCTTCAAATATGTCTGACTACTGCTACCAACATTCATGTCTAAAAACCAAATTCATAAAAACAGAGCATATGCAAAAACAGAGCAAGTAAAGATCTTTAAGCAATTATATAATGGAAATCCTAGTCTAAGTTGTACTGCTATCATCTAACAGAGTTAAAGCTTCAGCTAATTTAACATTTACACTATTTAAAACAAATGCTAATGCTAATCTATGAATATGCTGACCTTTGTTGGGCGGTGGGCCCTTGCCGCTTCAACAGGTCAGCTACTGAAGTCTACAGTAAGCTTGTCTTCAACCCACACATTACTCTCACTCAAATCTCAAAACATAACATCAAACTTTTGTTAACAACTCAACTCATATTCAATCATAGACAATCAAGACATGGAGATAAATGACATTCTTCTATTAGTCTTCACTCAGAATATGTTCTGTAGTATCACACACTGCTTCACATGTTGGTAATATGCTAAATCTCCTACACTTCCACCATCCTTGCCATGACTATTTAATAGTCTTAGTCGTGAAACACAAGGAGGTGAAATGATTTGCAAATCGGTCAAATGTTTAAATTTAATTATTTAGTTACATCTTTTAGCTTCATCCTCATGACACAAAGTGAATGAGGATGAGGCAATCAACAAACTATTCTAACATAGCCTTGCTAAAGAAAATAAACATCCACCAATTGTCTTGGGCTATCTGGAGCTAAACTTGTTACTTTCGTCTCTCTATATTGGTACCGGATCATGATAGGTAGATGGTACCGGATTACAACAGTGCGCAAATGGTGGCACCGGATCACGACAGTCCATGGCCATTGGTACTGGATCATAACAGATGAGATTTTAGTACCAGATGCGTTTGGTACTAGATTCAGACAGTGGCAGTCTTGGTGCACAAGTACCGGATAGATGAGCTGGTATAGGAAGGATGGATTTATCTAGAGGTCAAATATTATAGATGGAAAATTGAATCATTAGTACATGAAATATTTAATTCCTTAACTCAATAAACCACAAAATGCATGAATTAACCATACTATACCTTATGACCTTATCACTGGCTAATGGTAGCGTTCTTGTCATTCACCCAAGCTTAGGTAAGCCAAAAAGGTATAGATGAAGAGTATAATAGGGTAATGGAGATGTCAATTTTAGGTCTCAACAATATTCTTAAGCAAAACATAAATTAATCAATGGCTCATACACATAGTACACAAATATTTATACCGAAAACCCTTAACCAAGAGAAAACCTTTCAACGCTTCATTGTATTTAATTTCACCATTCACCACACAATATATATACAATGTTTTTAGGTATTCCATAGATACCAAAACCCTAATCCCTTAATCCGGGATTAATTTAGAAAACCGCTAAAAATAGAAAAATCCGCTAAAATAGAAAAAAAATGCCAGATCGTCAGACACAGTTGTCGAATCTGATGTGCCCACACACACACATGCAAATAATATAACACATACCCAAATACCCATACTATAAAACTGGCTCCCCCTGGATGAAACACCAGAGAAAAGACGAAGGTCCACCATGGGAAAAGCGTTCGTAGGAACTGACATAGCAAAAGAAGGATTGATGTACATGATGCAATAAGTAGAATGACCTCCCATTTGAGCACTTGCTCCTGGAAAAGTGAAGCTAGGATTGGATCCATAGGAAGGAATATTCCAACCTCCTACCATAAGAGTTGGTTGAGGGATATGACTCCCACCAAACGAAAAAGGGAGAATAAGGAGGCATCATGACCCCAAACCCAAAACTAAGATTCACATAAGACGATGAGACAAAGGATGAAAAGTGCAAAGACATGTCTGGCATACATTGATAAAAATGATTAGAAGCCCAAGGTATTGGCTGAGTATCATGATTCGATGTACCACTCAGAAATACAAAAGGATTCGTCCCTATGGAATGAGAAAATACCATGGGATGGGTAATGCTAACTGAGGGAGTCACGGGGCCTCCACTAACCATAGAAATGAAAAATCATTACGCAATACAAAATCCTAAGGCCAACTAATAATCAGAAAGAACACCAAAGTAAAACAAAAAGGCCAATGCACACAAACATGATATAGTGGCTGAAAAGCCCCCCCCCTCACTGGAGTAGGTATGTCTCTCCCAAGAGGGGCTTGAGACTCCCTTCAAAATATCAAAGGTATCAAAATCAATTATAAGGGCCCTCGTGGGATTAAAAAATAGTCGGTCAAATCCCCCCAGAGAGGTAATCCTCCATAAAGGTTGTGTGTTGTCCGAACCTTATCTGAACTAGGGTACCTGCATACTAACCCTTTCAAGTAACCTATGTGGCTACCTATGTCAAGCAACTAAGCCACCATGATATAACCAATGTGTAGGTGAAAAATCATAAGTCAGGTCCACCATATGGGCATGGTAGAAAAGCATGAAATCTCGAAAGCACCACCTCTCACAGAGGTAAAGGTACTAGAAAGAACCCCATATACGAATAGATTCCTAGAAATATATCTGACGCTAAGAAGGTATTGGAGGGATATTTCCACAACCAACTTCGCGTGACCTCGTGCTTAACTCCGGTGTGAGTGGAGCCTCCTGAAGTCACCAATTATACAATGGATTTCACCACTCCCTTAGTCAGATACATATGTTGAGTTTAATAGCCTTGGAGAAGTTTACTCACAAAATCATATTCCAATGCTCTAAATATTAAGCTAGTTTGTGCACCCTAAAAAATAAAATCATTTCTAATAAATTTTAAATTTATCGACGTTACTTTTAGTGGTTTTTTTTACACAAAAGGTGCGGTCGTGAAACTGATGATGTTATGACTCAACAAGTAAAATAAATGAATATGAATAAAATGAAAAGTCCTAACTTCAATTCCAAAATGATAAGCTTTTCAAAATGCATTTTTCAATTCAATTCTGCAATTCCGAATAAAATGCAAACTTTCTATTCATGTATTAAGATCAATGATAAGAACCCAAAAGATCAAATGCCAACAATGCAAATGTATTTTTTTGTTTGTTTGTTGTATTTTCAATATAAAAGAGTGAAAATGCAAGGACTGAACAACAACTTGATATAAAGACCCTACTGTATGTAAAGAAAGATAAACCAAGTAGAATATCAAGAAGTAAACACCCGACCCAGGATGCAAGGACAACCGATGAAAAAGATGATGAGAAAGAAAAACCGCCCGAAAATTCAACCAAAGAAGGGTTTCCTATCACTCTACAGGAACTTAACAATCATGAAAGAGACCTAAGAAGACTCAACAACCATAAAAAATTACCCAACAAACATCAAACTCATCCATCAAGCAAAAAAGGATGATGCACACGATTGTTCAAGAGAAAATCGTGTATATACGCTTCCTACATAATGACAATTCGCATATGTATGTGACTGTCATGGAAAAAACTGCGTATATGTATTGAAACACTTTTAGGTTAAGGATAAGGCCAAGAAACTTAGACTCAAAATGAAAAGAGGTTGTCAGGCAATCAGACAACAAGAAACTCAAGGTAAATGAGAGAAATCAAAGGAGAAAAGACACTCCAAACCTCGAAAAGAAGATTCAATCCCCATTATGGTCACCAATTCTGTTACGAGGAAAATCATTCTATGGCATGGGGTAAAAACTAAAACAGACGGAAATGACTACATAAATCAACTATAATCTCAAGTATGCTATATAAAAAAATATGCTAACAAGACAAGATAAAGAGCCTACCTCGTCCAAACGTTCGATGAAGTTCACCATTGAGCACTTGAATCAAAGCAATACACTTGCAACTTTTCCTCAAAAATCAAGATATGCAAGAATATGATGATAATATATAAATTTAGCACATACAATAGCACTATCCATTGATATTCATAACAAATACGCCCATGGAAAAACAATTCAAATATTTGCAAGACATTAATTGGACGAGAAAAAATATTTATGTTAAAATGTAATCAACAAAAGTGTATGAATGACAAACTTTCGTGTCGGCGCGTTCGGAACTGAGAAACTAAGTCTCTTCCACCTAGGCCTCCACCACTTCAATCCTCCACCAAAGACAAGATGATATAAGAGAGACTATGAGGTTCTCCATCAAATAGGGAAGAGCTTGGGGGTTGAACAATGTGTTCATACTTAAAAGGACAAAGGGATGCAGACTCAATATGAAGTGAATAATTCCTCCAGAGTAACTTTGATCTCAAAGTTGAATTCCTCTCTTCTTCTCCACAGCTTGGATAAGGCCCATTTATAGACTTCAAATGGAAATGAAGGGACAAGTCAGAACATTTCCAGTATATGGAAGGTCAAGGATCATGGATCTCATGACGTGACATGGAAACCCGACACCATTTTTCAATTTTGAGCAAAAAACCCGATGTACGCGGGTGGTAATGGTGCAACTTGCATATACACATGATGTATAACTGTTAGGTGCGTATATGTGGAAAAATATAATTTTAGCTCTGGGAACTGCAAAAGGGGACTTCAAGTCTGCACAGGGAAATGGAGAAGGCCTTCTGATCAAGTTTGCATGCGGTGAGGCAAATCTTGCTATAACAATAGGGCTGAGGGTAAGGGATTGGGAAATCCGCAATGAAGAGGGGGGAGGGAAAGATGGTTATGCCCCATATATATGGTGTGTGTGTAATTAAATGTTTTGTTTTTTGATGGGATGGATCCTTAATTTTTTTTAATGTTTTAATGTGGTATTTGAAATGGTTTTTTTTTTTTTTTTGTATGGACATTTTTAGAGGAAGCAACTTGAAATAAAAACTAAGCACAAAATAACCAAATTCTATAGTACCAATTAACTCTCCCTATTAAACTTGACATTAACTGTAGCATGTAGGATGGCAATGAAACCCAACCATATCCAATATTTCAATTACACACCCTTAGCCTTCAACTCAAGTTATCACAACAAGTAAGAATTTTGTAATAAAAATGAAAGGAAACTAGATTAAAAAACCCAAAGGAATAGGGTTGAATTTATCTACGAGTTGGTTACCCACCATATCCAAAGAATATTTCAATTGGTTCCTTTGTTAGTGAATTGAAAAGTGTTGAAAACAAAAAGGAAACTTTTTGGAAGTGTGGGCCAATGTACTAGTGTATGCTAACTAATAAAAAACAAAACCAAGATCACAACATCGAGTAGCGTCATGCCCAACAAGTTCTAACTTGAGATTCACACTTTCTCAATGAGATAGTATCAAAGGTTTGTCTCTAATGTCAATTTTAGTGGGATGAAAAGTATTGAAAATGAAATAGAAAAATACTTTAAATTGTCTGTGAATGTAACAATGACAAAGATGAATAATTATCAAAATTAAGTAAATACAAAATTCGAGTAAAAAAGGGCAAGAAAGGGGATTTTTACATTGTTGTCCTGGTTTTTTTTCTCACTACCCTATTGGCTCATTTTCCTCAAATGGATCTTTTCTCAGTTCCCTAATGCTTAGGAGAAGTTTCTAGGGTAACCAGTTAACTTCCGCATAAGGAGAGAAATTTTTTAATATCACACAATATATAAATATTAATCATTAATAAACATAAATTAGCATGGTAAAATCAACAAAACAATAATCAAACACCTAGCTAATTAATCCTTCTTGGAGATAGTTAACATAGTAGTATACTACCACTACCCCTCAACCCTAAACAAGCTAGGATACAATCCTAACAATTGAAAATGAGAACATGAGAGTTGTAATCGCTAAGAACTTTGAGAAAAACCAACATAGCTTAGGTATATTTTATTCAACAACTCTTGTCTATTACATATGCCATCCTCATATTTATAAGTGAAGAGGAGGCTTATGTTTGATCTCCAAATCCCAAGGTCAAATTGTGACCTTGTGATCCAAAACAGATCTGAACCGATGAATGGGTGTAAGACTCAGTACCTACAAGATTAAATCAACAATTCATGAAGGTCAACAAACTGTTTAAAATAATGCAAATGTAAAGTTGAATAAAACAAATGAATATGTGAGAGAAAAAAAAATAATTAAATGAAAAGAAAACAAATAGGAGAGAAGGATGAGGAATGGGAAGTGAAGATCCATGAATGATGGCCTTCCCTTACCCCCTTGCTCTCCCTATTTCCTTCACTCTCATTCTCAATGGGTATTTTGGCCAAGAGAGAAAGAGGCATAAGAAGCCATGAATACATTGTACCAAAGATTTCTAGAAATGAAGGACTGAGCCCCATTCAAAGTTGGTTTTCCCATTTGGGGTTTCCAGTGTAAAAATTATGAGTTCATTGTGTTTGCTTGTGTTTGATTTCATTGTATTGAGATATAAGTAAATTGTTGTTTGCTTCATTTCTAAAAATATATATAGATTCCTATGTGTTTTTAAAATTCTTCATGTAATTGGATTCTAATGGAAATGAGAAACCACAACAGCTATGGAATGTCCATTGTCCATTTTCCATTGAAGTCTAATATAGATGGCTATTAAAATTTGTCTAGTACAAATATGTAGGAAATTTCCAAATTCATTTTATGGTTGTTAGAGAATTTTGTCTCTCCTACAAACTGTCATCACTCTCTTTGAGTTGAGATTCATTGCATGGGTGGCTATTTACGTAGCTGGGACATTTTACTTTATGTCGGGGCAAGATCACATTCACCTGGGCATCTAAATTAATTGCTGAGGAATTTTTGTATACCTGGATTATAATCCTCTATGTTTGGGAAATTTGATTGTTTGTTGATTGATTAATTTCCCTTGCTAGTTGATTAATTCACTTTCTTGTCGACTTAACTCCCTCTAGACGATTTGAATACCATTGGGTCAAATTCTTTAGTTTTGGGGTGTTTAAATTAATTTTCAGGTAGAATTTAAATATGTTTGGGTGTATGAGCATTCCCATAGGCCATACCATCTCACTTTTAGGAGAATTTATTCCTCACCCAACTGTAATTTATTTCCTAGGTCATTTCCCACTTATCTGGGCATTTTATTCCTCGCCCGGTCGACTACACATATACCCTGGTCGAATTACTCTTCTGGTGGTCGATCCTCTCTATTTTAGTAGACTTACAATACAGTCTTGGTCAATGTCCATTTACTCGATCGACTTAATTCCTTTGTTGGTGGACTCAACCTTCCCTAAGGAAAATTCCTTTCACCCAAGACATTTTCCACTTACCTAGGACGTTTTCCAATTCATTGAGACATTTTTCAACTACCTAGGATGTTTTTCCACTTACCTAGGACGTTTTCCAATTTCTTGGGACATTTTTCGACTGATTGGGACATTTCCCACTTTCCTGGATTGTTTCCCATCTACCTGGATGGCTTCATATCCCCTTGGGTGTTTTATTTCATGCTTGGTCACTTGTCACATCTCTCCATGGTCGATTTTCCTCTCTAGTTGACTTCTACCTATCTAGGTCAGATTAATTATTGGTTGGTCAATTGGGATTCCCTCTAGTCATTTTTCCCTTCCGTTGGTTGACTTTCATCCTCCTTGCTTGACTGGGCATGCAGATGGTTGACTTTCCCATTTCCTAGTTGACTTGTCCATTCTTGATTTGACTTGTCTGTTGGTTGGTCGAATCACTTGTTGGCCAATGAGTTAATTGTTTAGTTGAATTCCACATTATTTGGTCAACTTAATTCATTCTTTGGTCAACCCCCACTCATCTTGGACAACTTCCTTTTGGTTGAGATGAACCACAAATTTGTTGGGCAGTTTTCACTATGATTCCCAAGATGAAGCACTATCCAATTCAAGGCATTACAAATTTGTAAGATGCATTTATGTCAATGACATAGTCCACCATCATGGAACTCATGGTTTCTTTGAATATCAGTTGTAGATAGAGGCTTGGAAGTGGGAACCCATTGGTATAGTAAATTGAGTGCCAAACACTAGCCTTAGAGAAAAATTGGAATAGAGAACATGGGTCTAGTAACCGATTTATGAGTAGAGTTAAATGTTACTGGAAAATAAGATATTCAGAGTAGATACTTAAGATTGGTTGGCTCATTGAGGATAGGAAATTTCCATTACATTGTCACGTGGTTTCTCGTGTGTAGACACGTGTGATAATTGAGGGGATTGCAGTTGGTTGTTTCCATTGGTTTCACAAAGAAGGATTTGCAACCATATGGAATATAGAGTTAGTGTTGCACATAGAATTTCATTGGGAACCAGAGTCTATAGCCATTCAAAAGTATATAGATACTTGTATAGGGATGAGGAACACATGCCTAATGGATTTTGTGCAAACATGGATCTATGTAAAATCTTGAGAACAATGCTGAGACATAAAAAAAATAAAATTCCACAAAGGATACATGTGGGTGAAGTGAGTGGGCTATAAGTCTCTCATTTACAGATCAAATGGTATCATAGTAGTTTCATCCTTGACCATGACAACTTCGAAAGATTTGAAAAAACTATTACAAACCTCAACATTGGTAAAGTAATCAAAGATAGGCTGGAAGACCTACAAGCGAGCAATGCTCAACTTCGAGAAGAAAATGAATGATTGAAGGAGTAGGTCCAAATGTTCAAGAAGAGGGTGTAATAGATGGAGAAGCATCTTGATACCTCTACCAAATTTCTGAAAATGCTAAAGAATAAGTTTAATGAATTCCAAGACTACCTCTCCGCAATCATGTCAGATTGGGATGAACATAGAGTTCAACTTGCACACTTGGGAGACAATTTCATTCAATTGGATGGTTGGAAAGATGATAGGCACATTGAAATGATGGCTCAGCTACAAAAAGAGTTGGTAGAGAAGGAGGAGGCATTGGCAAGGCTCAAAGTAGTTGTCCAAGAGCATGAACAAGAATGACCACTTTCCATTGCAATTACAGATGCTAGCACCATGATTGAGACCACCCTGGTAAGTTCACCTTCCATAGAGAATTCTCAAGAGAAGCTTGGTGAATTTGGAAATCATACCAAAGTAATTGGTTCCAAAATATTAAGAAAAATGGGTTATGATGGACAAGGAATAGGTAAATTAAGATAGGGAATCTTGAGCCCCATTGTAGCTACACCATGGGTCAAGAATGGAGGTTTAAGATTCGATAATAGAGATGCAAAGCCCATGACCATGAAAACTAAATTTGTAAGGAAAAACACATGCTAGAGTTGGAATGCTCATCAATGAAGGGTTGGTAGTAGTAAGTGAAGGTGACATCCCACTACCACCTCAAACATCTTGTGGTAGACTGAAAGAAGGTAGCAATGAGAAGAGCTCACATAATCATCATTCACCTCCACTCAGAGAAAGAATAAAGAATATCAACTAGGGTAAGAAGAATAAGAAGAAGACCAAGAGGTCTACCTCAAACACAAAATTCCTTATTTTTCACTGCTACAAGAAGAAAGGTCGTAATGCCTCCAATTGTTGGTACACAGAGGCATGCTCATTATGTGGAAAGAAAGTCCATATTGAGGCATCTTGATTGGAGAAGCAATCCATATGCCACACGCCTGAATGTTTTCAAAGGAAGAAGGACAAGAGGGCTTCTCCAATTGAACAAAGAACTTACATGAACATGGAGAGGAGGATTATGACGAGCAATCCATAGAACAATGTCGAGGAATTTTGTCACCACTACAATTTGAGTGGTCATTGAGAAGAAAAGTATTGATGAATTCATATATAGCTTCACCCCATAGACTACACAACCAAGAGAAGGGTGTGGAGAGTGAAGATTGAAGAATATGAAGAGTTTCCTACATCTCCATTCCAAGTAATACAAATTGTCCAAGGAGAGATAACAACACAAGAGGGCAACAACACAAACAAGAGGGATATTAGGTTGATGTCAAGAGAAACCATAATCCAATTATTATTTCTGGTATTGCATTCAAAAACTCCCATTTTGGATATGTGCAAGAGATTAGTGCTGAGAGGTCAATGACCTTACAAGATTTCAAGAGAACTCCATGATGTGATTGCAAGCATGTGCAAGAACTAAATAATTGTTTCCATGCTATGAAACACATGATCCTAGCAACATAAGGCATGCCACACTTCCTTCTGAGGGATTGATATGTGATGGAATAACTTGTTGAGGTCACATTGAACATAGAATAGCATTCGACTTGGCTTCATGATTGCCAAGATGAATTGTCTCAAGGGTTAAGACGGAGATGGAAATGGAGCTTGAGTCTTGATTTTAGATTTTGATATTTCTCAGTGATGAGAGTCAATGACCAAACTTATATCATGGGAACACGAAAGCCAACAACTAGAGCCAGAGCCATAGCCAAGGACTAGATCCGGTAGCTAGAACCGTGAGCCAGAGCCAAAGTCAGAGTTAAATTTGTTGCTAGGATCCAAATTCATAGCCATGTTCTAGAGAAGAAGACAGAAGGCACGTTGATCTAGATTGGTTTCCTTGAGCTTTTGGAGACCAAAAAGCCTCTCAATCGGGAGGTGTGATATGAAATGAATATGGACCGACGAATGGGTGTAAGACTCAATACCTACAAGATTAAATCAACAATTCATGAAGATAAACAAACTATGTAAAACAATGCAAATGTAAATTTGAATAAGACAAATAAATATGGGAGAGAAAAAAATAATTAAATGAAAAGAAAATGAATAGGAGAGAAGGCTAATGAATAGGAAGTGAAGATCCATGGTTGTTGGCCTTCCCTTACCCCCTAGCTTTCCCTATATCCTCCTTTACTCTCATTCTCAATGAGTCTTTTGGCCAAGAGATAAAGAGGCATAGGAAGCCATGAATGCATTGTATCATAGATTTCCATAAATGAAGGAGTGAACCCCATTGAATCTGGTTTTCCCATTTGAAGTGTCTAGTGTAAAACTTTTGGGTTCATGGTGTTTCTTTCATTGTGTTGAGATACAAGTTTGTTGTTTGCTTCATTTCTAAGATGACATATGGATTCCTATGTGTCTTTAAATTGTTGCTTGTAATTGGATTCTGATGGAAATGAGAAACCACAACAACTCTAGAATGTCCATCCCATTTCCCATTAAAGTCTAATATCGATGGCTTTTAAAATTTGTATGTAGAAAATATGTAGGAAGTTTACAAATTCATTTTTATGGTTGTTAGAGAATTTTATCTCTCCTACATACTGTCATCACTCTCTTTGAGATGAGATTCATTGCTTAGGTGACTATCTACACAACTGGGATGTTTTACTTCGTGCTAGGGAAAGTTCACATCCTCTTGGGCATCTAAATTAATTGTTGAGGCATTTTTATCTACGTGGATTATAATCCTCTCTCCCTAGGAAATCGAATTATTTGATGATTGATTAATTTCCCTTGCTAGTTGATTCCTTCAGTTGCAAGTTGACTTAACTCCCTCGGGACGTTTTGAATACCATTGGATCAAATTATTTAGTGTTGGGGTGTTTAAATTAATTGTCGGGTCAAATTTAAATCTGTTGGGGCATATGATAATTCACATAGGTTGTATCATCTCCCTTCTCGACAAATTTATTCATGAGCCAACTGTAATTTCTTGCTTGGGTCATTTCCCACTTATCTAGGAATTTTATTCTCTGCCCGTTCGACTGCACATCTCCCGTGGTCGACTTACTCTTTTGCTAGTTGATCCACTCTAGTCTAGTCGACTTACATTATAGTATTGGTTGACTTCCATTTACCCGGTCAAATTCCATTTTCCCGGTTGAATTAATTCCTCTTTTGGTCAATTCACATTGGCTTGGTCAACTCAACCTTCCCTAAGGTGAATTCCTTTCACCTGAGATGTTTTCCACTTGCCTGAGACGTTTTCCAATTCCATGAAAGATTTTTCAACTGCTTGGGACATTTTATCACTTTCCTGGGATGTTTTCCAATTGCTTGGGGCATTTTTCGATAGACTGGGATGTTTCCCAATTTCTTAGGTTGTTTCCATCCATATGGATGGCTTCATATCCCCTTGGGCATTTCATTTCATGCCCGAGCAATTGTCCGATATATCCATGGTCAATTTTCCTTTCTAGTTGACTTAACTACTTCTCTAGGTCGAATTAATTACAACCTGGTCGATTGGGATTCCCTCTAGTTGTTTTCCCTTCCGTTGGTCAACTTTAATCTTCCTTGGTCGACTAGGCATGTAGATGGATGAATTTCCCATTTCCTAGTCGACTTATCCACTCCTGGTTCGACTTGTCTATTGGTTGGTCAACTCAGTTCTTGGTCGATGACTTAATTATTTGGTCGAATTACACATCATCTGGTTGACTTAATTAATTATTTGGTCAACCTCCACTCAACTTAGGAAACTTCCTTTTGATTGGGATGAGCCACAACTTTGTTGGGCATTTCCACTATGATTCCCAAGCTAAAGAACTATCCAATTCAAGGCATTGCATATTTCTGAGATTCATTTTTGTCAAATACTAAGTCCACCATCATGGAACTCATAATTGGTTTGAACATCAATTGTAGATAGAGGCTTTGAAGTGGGAACCTATGAGTATGGTAAATTGAGTGTCAAAAACCATCCTTGGAGAAAAATTGTAATAGAGAACATGGGATTGGTAACAAATTTATGAGTAGAGTTACATGTCACTGGACAATAGACTATTTAGGGTAGAGACTTGATATTGGTTCACTCATCGAGGATAGGGAATTTCCACTGCAATGTCATGTGGTTTCTTGTGTGTAGACAAGTGTGAGAATAAAGGGGATTGTAGTTGGTTGCTTCAATTGGTTGCACAAAGAAGGATTTGTAGCCATATGAAAGACAATGTTAATGTTGCACATAGAATTTAATTGAGAACTAGAGTCTATATCCATTCAAAAGTATAGAAATAATTGTAAAAGGATGAGGAATAGAGGCCTAGTGGCTTTTGTGTATTCAAAGGTCTATGTACAAGCTTGGGAACAAGGTTGTGATAGAAACCAAAAATTATATTCTACAAAGGATCTATGTTAGTCACGTGAGTGGGCTATAAGTCCCTCGTTTATGGATGACATTGGGTTACAATACACATATCACTTTTGGAGAAGTGACAAGTGGCCCTTCCAAAAAGGTATTTTGAATTTTGAAAAGTAAATCAAATCAAATTTGATTTCAAAAAATTAAAAATAAAATGCCAGTAGAAAAGATACATATGAGAGAAATATGACTTTGAGAAAAGGATTTTGTAAAAGTTGGAAAGAGGTGCCACATCATCAACCATTGTCTTATGAGTTGTGCATTTAGTGGATTGGACCTTGTTTTGCATGTGTTTTTGTTGTAAATTGGATTGATGTTTTGTTCTTAATTAGACAACTATGGTTGTTGGATTAAATATAAATAAGACCCATGGTTGGGAGGATGTCATATTTAATTTGAAGGGGAGGTGTGTACTAGAAAATCTTGGGAATACCAAGGAGATGTTCATTGTTTTAACACCTTTCAGATCTAAAATTTATACCCCCTCACTGCCAAAAACGCTACCCGAAAAACTAACAAAGCATGCCCTCGAATCAAGATCAATTTGGGAAAAAGTTCCTTAAGATTGAAAATTGGTCTGGCTACCCAAAAGTGCATAACAACCATGAATATAAGTTCAAGTAGGCCTACAAGGATCTGTTGTACAGTCTCATTGCAATGGATTTTGTTTAGTGTAAATAGAGCTCAAATTGAATGAGATTTGGCCTTGGGAAGAACTTGGGAAGTTATTGTTCCTGAAGGCTAATTTGGAAAGTTTAAGATGAAAAACTCAAATTTTAAAAGTCAAAGGACTCCTACCCATGTTGATAGGCACCTCTACTATTAAAGACAAAACAAAATGAAATCTAATTGCATTCCCCATACTATTGATATAGTCCGAAAAATGTAACTAAGGAAGTACATGTACTCTGATCTCCCATAGTTGTATCGTCATCGACCCCCGCGTATAAATAAATATGCTTACGTCACATCTTGACCAACGACCGAGAAACCCCTTTTTTGATTTATTCCCAACTACAATCACTCAACTAGATAGATATTAGTCTTACAAGCCAACAGAGCTCAAGACTTACAACATTATGCCTACTAGGTTGTAGCTCAAATGGATATCTTCCCATTCGATGAAATTCTACTCCGGTGGCCTCCAATTAAGCCCAATTACGACATTTATCTCAAAGGTATCCTTCAAACTTCTACAGTTTGTTGTAATACCCATTAGATATTCATGAAAAATTGTGTAACATATTGATTGTATTGTAGTCCTTCGTGAAAATCTAATGGAATTCTTTGAAAGGCCAATAAGGGGTCCTCATCACTCATAGTAGGAGTGCCACTAAAAATATGGGTTGAGTTTCTATAGCAGTGAWTTAAACTTYACCATGGTCATRTGAGCTCTTTCTTAAMAAAATTATKCCTCCAAATCACAAAGTTATGGTATTAAATAGGTCAAGTTTCCTTAGGGGAAAATATCAAAGTTTTTTTAATATGGTTTAAAAATATATATCTTTTCTTCTTCTTCTTTTCTTTTTTCCTGAAGGTGGAAAATCCTATCATAACTCAGTTTTCAACTAGTAGTGAGGAAAACCATCACTAGTTGTTATCCAAGAATGTGGGTTGACTCGTCATTATTATTCAAGGAAAACCACACCACCTAAAATAACCCACTAGTGGTCTGTAAGGGGGTAGAATTTCGCTCCTACCAAATGTCTCTAGGTCTTCGGTTGTTGACTTGTTTCCTTATGTCCAAGGAAGATGATCTCTTAACCAATCAGAAGTAGTTTTAGATCTTACTCTAGGATCAAAAGATGATTTCATCCTAGATAACATCCGCAAGAAAGTCAATATCCATTGTGGCAATCACCGAGGCTAATTCCAACGAGATCATGTGCTTTCAAGTAGCATCTATCGTTTAGTCCCACACACGAGATCATATACTACCCTTAGTTGTAGTTTAACCTCTTTCCCAAGAGGTATATATACAAACTTAGAATAACAATCTTTATATATAACAAAATTTATAAAAAAAATTCAAAATAAAAACCATGTATATATAGGAAATTTTGATAAGGATAAAACTTTAGTTTCCATGTGTGTTTTTTTGTGGACAATGGTGTATGGAAAGGTCAATGAAAATTTCAAACATGTGTGTAGTGTGATGGGAGGTAGGTGTACCTGGATATTGGAATGGGAGATGAGTGAAGGAAATCAAACAACACAGTAGAAAGGAGTGATGGTAGAACACTGGTAGAAGCCACAATGGAGTGGCCAACCGTAGAGGAGTATGGTGTAGAGGGATAGGGAAATGGTGGTTGTGTAGGGGGATAAGGGGATGGGAAATGGGTGGATCATCCTTTGGAGAAAAATAGCAAAGGGATAAGGAGTGATGAGGGGAATGAATGAGGAACAACACTGGTCTTTACAAAAATTGTTTTTTTTATTCACTAATTCATAGAAAAAGATGTTAACTAAGTAAAAATAAAATGAAAAGAAGAGAGAACAAATGAAATGCTACTTTGTTACAATAGTACAATAAATTATTTTAAAAATTTAACTTGTAGATCAAAATAATTAACAAAGAAAGAAGATATTTAATCCTAATTTTGTCTGAAAGAATAAGAAAATAAATGCAATCCACAAACAAAATTAAATCTAGTTATTAAACATAATAATTGAATATAGTTTCCAAGAACCTCTCTTAAATATGAAACTTAGGTTTCACAGGGTCATCATCTACTTTAACCTATTTTTCTACAAATAATCCCTTCAACTGCCCCTACAGGCACTTAGTTTCAAAAACTTAGTGTTGATACCACTTAGTAATAACTAAAACCAACATGAACATGCTAGGTGGGTTGTCACTTTAGGGAAGTCCCTCCCTTAACTCAACAAAATAACTATTAACAAGACAAATCTTTCTTACAACTTATTGATGGCGTGAAATTTCCCTTTTTCAACAGCAGGGGTTACCTCTAATAAGAAGTCCCAGTTAGACCTCTCACCCTTTGGAATAGGGAGGCTATCCATATTATATCCCAGTAGTCATTTATGGTTTTCAGTTTACCGGTTGCGGCCCGATCCATCGATGAAGGTTTCCTAAGATAAAGAATGAAATGCAACTAATATAAGAGGCATGCATCCAAACAAAACTAAGGTAGCCATAAAGAAAACATAGAACCAACCATGTTCTTGCCAATGGCTCGGGAAATAGTTCACATGGAGAAAAGATAAACATATTAATAAATAACTACAAACACAAAATAGTCTAGCATTTAAACAATTATTTACATCCCTATGCCCATGAATTTAGAAAAAAATTCCTTGGAGAACATAAATAAGAATGTAACCACCATACACAAGAATAGTTTGCAATATGAAGTACATCCTTACACAACCCAAAATTCAAAGGAATAGTCCACAATACGTCCAACACAAGAATCAAAGCTCTTCAGAAAATATCTTGGCCAAACAAGCTTCTCCTCATTAATGATTTTGATTATAGTACATGAAAACTTAAAGGAGGGATTTTAAATTTTAGTTAACACAATAGTTTCTCAATATATAATGCCCGAAGAGGAAAAATCCTATTACTTGGATACAACATTTGTATTTATTGAATTTAAACGTGACTCTTGGCCTTCCCCCTTCCCCAATGACCTTTATTTACAAACTTTTGTCCTTATCCTCTTCATAATGATGAGAGGACAAGGACAAAAAAAATATTTATGATTTAATGTATAATAGGTAGTTACAATTCGAATTTATTTTTTAGTGTTGGTGGGCCATCATAGATTTTGGCCATAATGCATTTCACCCACCATGAAGATTGGTGTGGACATGGGAAACCCTTCATTCTCAAATTTTGATAGTTGATCATCGTGGGGTTTAGACTTCCTTTTCATCCATTTGAGTTTGATTCCATTTCACTGCTCCTCTGTTGTTGTGACAATTGTTGTTGTTGCTGCTCTATCGTCTTTGGTTGTAGATCACATTTGCAAGGGTACTGTTACACACTTGAAGGATTTCCTTGATGTGTGATGGCTATGCCTTCCTAGTTTGCTTCTATCACACGCTACCTATATGGATTGCTGAGTGTGACCTTCCTTTGGCATTGGTACCTGGAATCATTCAACATGCAGAAGATTAGTGACCTCAGAGTAACCTTGAAATAAACTATTAAAACCATGCATTTGAACCTACAAAACTGAAACATTAATTAACTGAGAGTTCATATGTGCTTCCCTAAATTCAGTTCCTAATTCTTTTTCTCATGATTGAGATGTTGTGTCCTACGGGGCTGCCGTGCCAGATATTAAAAATGAAAAATATTCATAATTTTTGAGGAATTTCTCATATCATATGAATTTGAAGTTGTATATCTCAGAAATACCTTTCCAACGGTATACAAAATGTGTGAAATGGGCATCAGAGTCAAAAGTTATGGCCAAAATATGAAATGAAGTTTGGTAGGGTCATGCCCATGTTTCGACAAGAAAAAAATGAACTCCTGTTTCACAAGAAAAAAACTAACTCCTATGACAACCTCATGTAATGAAAAAACCACTAAACATCCCCATAAAATCCTTGGAAACATCGTTGAAGGGTACAAATTATGTGCAAGTATTGTGTTTGAGGTGAAGAAGTGTTATTGAAGTGTTCCTGTTCTTTTGGTGTTGGAGATTGAAATTTGGTGAAATAGGCATTGAGGAACTAGAAAAATGGAAAGGCGGTACCTGCCTAAATTTCAACCTTGCAGTGCATGAATTTACCATTGAATAAGTGTGCCATAGGCCCTGAATGTAAAATGCCGAGGAGCGTTCTAGAGTTTCCAGTAACCATATCACATTTTTCTGGCTAGAAAATCCTTCGATTGATCTGTTGGGTAGTATTGGAACATAAAGTTCCCTTGCCATTAGAGATTTTCATTGGATTCACATCTGTGGGTTGGAAGAGCTTCTTGGTTGTTGGAAATCATGTCTAAAGTTCAAACATTTGATGTTTTCCATGTACTAGTTGAGTTCTTCCACCAAATCTCGGGCATACTAGGCTTGATATTTTCTTTTCCTCTGAGGTAGTACCAGGCATTATGCTCGCATCATTGTCGGGTGTATAATGTTCTTGGCTCCGAGTTTGGTATAGGTTTTTTTCCTTACATGTCTTCCGGGTGTATTGGAGATCATGTTATCATTACTCTTCCCTAGTTGAGTTGACGTTAATGTTATCATGTGCTCTAGGTGCATCGGTCGAGTTGCTATCAAGTTCTTCGGGTTTTCATGTCGGTGTTTGAATAACTTTGAATACAATAATTTCAAACATATTTTCACTCCTATCCATAAACAACTGGAGATGAGGCTTGCATCGTACATACATTATATGCTCTTTCAAATTAAAATGCACTAGGAATGTGAAGTCTACATCATCACGTTGCTCTAGTGTTGAATGTACAAGGGCCTCATCATAATCTAAGACTAGTGTTATAGGGAGGCATATCCGTGTTTCCTTCGGTAACAACATGGGATAAGAGGATGAAACCACTTCAATGAGGTATGGAAAATTCTTTGTGAATAAATATGGATCAAAATCGTCAATTTCATCATCTTCATTGGCAACTCTAGATTCTTGGTTGGCCTTGTCATTGCAATTCAACAATTTAGTTTGATGCATTGCTAGATAAACAGATGCCCCATATGAACTTAACAAACCTTCCTAGACTGATTCTAAACCATGCATATGATTATTCGATGCATTTTGATCAACAAGAGGCCATTCAATGTCATTCCAGGTCTCATCAAAAGTTGTTTGCGAGACAACCACTTCACCATCAGGAAAATTTCCTGAATTGTCCACAGATCCTAGCACTACCTCTACCATATCAATAGAAAATCTGGTCAAAGTTTCTTTTTGTAGGTTTCCTGAAGTTGGAGGAATATCTATCACATTCCTTTTATGTTCTTCAAATGAATCCCCATTATCATCTCTCTTGTTCGTTGCCTGACTATTATGGACTAAAAGTTCACCTTGATCAACTGTAGATGTTGTTGAATTTCCATTGGTAGCATCCTTTGATATATAAAAAACGTGTGAAAATATGGTCCCCCTGACATATGGATTAGTTTTCCTTCGTTTAATGCATGGGCCATCAATGGTAGAAAACGCTAATCTCAGATTTTGAGAAACATTATCAACCAACTCTGTATTGGCATTTACAACCGTGACACCATTCCCTCTAATATTTTGACAATTGAAAGAAACATTATTGGTATAAGCATGAACAATTCTATGCTTTTGAGTGGAGGGAGTGATCAATTCTGCGACTTTTCTTTCCTTCACCTTATGCCAAAAATAGTCAAGAGTCCACAACAACCAATTGTGTTCTTGAGGCGTAATCATAGTTCATTATGGGCGTACCAATGTTGATGCTCCCAAGAGATCTAGGTGCATCAATGGAGTTAAGCGCAAGTCGTCCAGGTTCAATGATGAATTTAATGAGGTCTCTAGGTTGGTTGGGCCCATTCCTCTCGTGCTTGTTGGTATGAAAAATAGTTGGCCTATTTCAAGGACGAAAAATACACTTTGATTCACATTGAAAATATGTGCTCAAAGGAGTTTTTAATGAAAGTTTGGGTTCCATTATTGTTGCTGCTCCACCAAAATTTAGTTTCATGAGTTCTTATGTTATGTGTGTTATACAAGATCTTGATCCATCCATTGGAGCTGAGGTCCTTTTTCAGAAACTTAGAAATATAAATCTTTGAAAACGACCAACATACGTTTGGAGCACTTGAACTTGTTTAGGATATGGGAAGACCAATTTCCTTTTAAGATGCACTTTAATGCTAGGAAAATATGTATAGATGTTGTATTTATCCCACCTAATGATAGATTTCACTTTCATGATCATGGTTAGTCATAAATCAATAAGCATTAAGAAAACAACTAGTATGATATGCACGATGAAAGATGTTGGCGACACAAACAAACTTGATCGTGATTGCAATATGAAGTAGATTAGGTGAGATAGACGATCAATCATCAATTATCTAATCAGTCATGAAATTATAAATCATTGGAAATGATAGAAACCTGACTGATGGGCACAACGAGAAGGATCCAAGTTGGAGGAGAATAAGAGAGGTCTCAATATGAAGGTGTATCTTGCTGACATGGTTGATGCTGGCGAGATAAATAAGATCAATTTAGATGCATTTAATGTCGATGATGGGTGTTCCAGGTGGATATCAGTGGCCACCCACCTTTTTCGACTGGCTCAAAACGATTTTCTAGCAATTTTGGCAATTTACTATTTTTAGCAGGTTTTAACTTCCGGGGCCATTTTGAGGGCCTAAATGAAGGTTTTTCGAGGTTATCAATAATAGCCAACGGCATAATTGAGCCCCCAAAATGAATCTCCTTGACAATACCTTTCCAACGAGCTATCATACACCTAAAACGAAGATCGTATGCATAAGTTAGGACCCTGGGAAGTTGATGTACTAACTTACCCAAATGGGGCCCACATGACTTTTGGCGCTTCATCTCCTAGGGTTAGGGTTTTCGGATGTCTAGGGTTTTTGGGATTCCTGTTTATTGTAAAAAGGCCTTCAGAGCCTCATTGTAATCATCTTCTTGTGAATGCGAGTAGCCATCACATCTCTTCTCAGAGATAAGCTGCCACCATTCTAACGAGTCTTTCACTCTGTATTTTTACAGTCTCTGTACATTTCTTTCATTAATAGAAATCACGTATTACTGTATCTATGTGTTTATGGTTGCATCTATGATATATTTCTGTTATATTATTGGATATACGTGATATCTCTGTGCATTTCTTTATTATATCTCTACTCTCATTTTGTGCCGAAAATAATCCAGATCAACGGGTCAACAATATTTTGTTGGTGCATCAATGACAAAGGAGGGAAAAAATGTTAACTAGCGAGGCATCAGAGAGAGACGAACCTCGTAAATACATAGTGTATCAGAAATAAAGGAAGGAACTTTATCGATATGTGATGTATTGACGAAGATGAAAGGAACCTTGTTGGTGCGTGGTGTATCAGTGAAGATGAGAGGAAGTACGTTGGTGCATCGACGATGGTCACATCATTTACATCGGTAAGAAAAGAGTAATGTATCAGTGAATTTTACCAGAACTTGATCGATGTATCAACAAAGTTCATTGGAAGGTGGCTAGTGCATCAACGAAGTTGATTGGAACTTCACCAATACATTAAATTTCGAGCTCAAAATATTAAGTCTACGACCTTTCTAGTGGAAAAGTTTAGTAGGGGGACCCAATTTCTTTCTCTAAGAGAATAAATTAGGGAGGGTGTTGTGTGGGCACAACACAACTATTAAAACAATATTCAACTTTAAGCAACAAAAAATAACCAAAGACAAATACAACTTATATGTTTCCAATTTCTCTTGAGGATGTCCAGTCAACTAGTGCAAACTAGTTTCAAAATCCAACAACAACCACAGAGGAATCACACCCTTAATACATATTTCCTCGCAATCAAATGTAGTGACCAATAAAATAGGTGATGCCCCTCATGCAAGGCCATAGTTCAATGGGGATACACAATGGGTCACTCCTCTAAGACTCAACTTAAGTGAACTTTGCATAAGAATTCAGAGAAACAATTGTGAAATATACAATTGTTTATAAGCTATTGTGTGGTGGAGAGGACTTTAACACATGGAATACCTCCCCATGGGGATTTGGTGTGTAACTCTACCTAATTTTTCTCCAATACCACAACACCTCTAGCAGTGGATTTCTTTCAAAAAATCCAAGACAGTGGGTTTATTACCTCTCGCGGGCTCTGGTGCACCCAAACCCCATATTAATCACTTAGACAATGTTATAAATAGTATTCAATATACTTACAACACTTGTTAATATGAAACTTGCTTCACCTTCCCCAAAACTCACAAAGAACAATGCAATACAAAAACCCAGAAAAAAACTCTCTAAAGAACTCACAAAGAACAATGCAACACAAAAAACTCGAACTCCTAAACAAGGTTATTTTCTTTAATTTTCTTCCTCCTCCCAATAACATGCATTGAAATCACCAAGAAAATAGGTGATTCCCCTAGTTTAGGTCCACAAATCAATGGGGACACACAATGTCTCATTTACTGTAACATCCCCGCTATAATCCTGAATTTAATTAATGCTTAATGTAGATATAATGTGTGGCTACGACCAAGTGATGTATATGTGAATTGTATTTCTAAATTTTAATAATAAAATATGATACCAGCCACTGGGGGATATGGACAAATATGGGGGATGAATTAATCCACAAGAGAGGGGAGGGTCTAAGAGAATGCCTAAGAGGGGTCCAAGGAGGAATTACCCATGTATATTAATTCAACCCATTTCCTAAATTTGCTATTGGTATATGAAACTTCTAATTTTCGATTGAGTGTCCCCAAAGCCAATCATTGAATGCATTTAAGAGAGTGGGTGTGAGAATTCACATCCCATAGTTATTGAGAGCATGGGGACTAAGTAAAATCAACTTGAGTAAGCATGTGAGTCAAAAAAGTAATCCAAAGAGAGGAAATTCATATGGACAGTTACAATAGTTTTAGACAATCATGTTTTTGACATGAACAACAAAAAGATAACAAAAAATAAGAGCTTGGAGTTGGAGCAACCATGGAGGGATAATTCTAGAGAATGATGGAGCGTTTCTAGAGAATATTTGGAGCAAATATTGAAGAGCCAGGTTGTCAGGCCTAAAGAGTGAACTCCTTTGTGAGTTGCACTACAACAACAATTGTTTTTTGTTGTTTGTTTGTAGTTTTACTGGCAGTGAGTTCGCTTGAGTTCCCAACAGATATATTCTTGGTTACATGTGCCAGAGAGACCTTGATAAACAAATGGGATGCCTTAGGGACTAAAATCAGTGAAGGGGTACATTCCTTGGATTGGGAAGGTTGAGAGGAAAAGAGTTGGTGGAAAATTGGGATAGTTGTAGGAGAATACCAATGGGTTGTGGGATTTTTGAACTGTGAATGGAAAATGAGAGATCACCCTCTTTTGTGGATTGTTAGCCCTAGCTTGGGGGTGAATTATTGTTGAGATTTCGAACAACAAGTCTATAGTTGGGTGGAATGTTTGTCCCAAGCAGCTAATTGCACAACTATTTTGAAAGATAAATGTTTTATCTTATTACTGTGTTATTTTATGTGTTTAATTGTTGTGCTTTTACTTTGTGTATGAGAACAATTTTACATGATACTGCGTGAGTTATTATTTGCATTCATGCTTGTTTAAAAATTTTGTAGATGCATTTACTAAATGGTATCAGATAATAGTTAAATATGTATGTAATTTGTAGCTGATAAGCTACAACAAATTAGTTAGAAGAAAATTTTCGTTTTTGTGTGTAATTCTGCACATAATGGTCCTTAGTTGGGGTAGGGGATGTTACATTATGGTATTAGAGTCTCTAGTTTAAACACCAAGCTTGTATGGGCCAAGAACCAATGCAAATTAGGAAAATTCAGTGTTACAAATTTCAGTTTGTGTGAATTTGTGGGAAAATAGAGAAAATCAGAGCGAAATCAGGAGCAAATTCAGGTCATATTTGTTGATACTGAGAGGGGGATGAATCAGTATCAAGTACAATTTAAAAACCTTTTCAACTTATACCTAAACCATTCAATTATATCCAATGAGAAATGAATAACAGTATAAGAGTTACACCAATACAACACAATACACCATGCACAATATATGAGAAATAATCAATAGTTATTGTTCAAGGGAAGTAATGACTTCCAAAGGTGGCTACAAATTCCAAATATAAAGGGAGGGATAAACCTCCAAGAGGAATATACAATCCTCCAATATCAAGAGAGGGTTGAACTCTCCATCCTTTCCCCTTCCTTCCACCCAAGAATATATGAGATATAATCAAACTTTACATTAAATCATCACCATCAACCAACCATCACATAGAACCTGATAATGCTTCCTGAGACTTCTTCAATTTCTGTAATTCTTCAATTCTTGGAATACTCTGATCATGTAGATAATATTACTCAATGTATTCTTTGAAACATATCCAATTTTCACTCCTTGAATCCTCCCCAAAAATAATTTATAGAGAGAATAGTAGACCTTGATCAATTCTGGTTTATTCAGAAGAGCGAACTTGTACATAATTCCTCATGCTCAATATTTAACATCAGATTTTGAATATCCCACATAAGAAACTACAATCTTTACTCTTTCCAATGAAATTGGTCTCACTTCATTTGGATTCTCTATGAAGAAGTTATGACTGTTTTACCTGGAACACTTGTTTATGATTAGCTTCAGGACAGGTCAAAAACCCTATCTTCCACATAGTGTATCTCCATAATTATAGCAAATAAAGAGATGAAAATTTTACCACAGATACCTTGATATGTATTTTCAATACCATAGCAATTTCTCCATCTGAATCGTTCTAAAAAAAACGTTATAACGAAAATGGTAATATGACCTGTAAATAACATACCTTAGAACACATCACCAAAAGACTTCATCCTCCCTTGAAATCCGGCCTTCTTTACTTTTGATTTCCTCTGAAATTAGACTTGTGTATCAAATGACTATATAATGATATATATTTATACCATTTATGTCACTTCCTTTTAACATTAGGGCCGACCTGACACTTTCTTATTTTGTAATTCTTTTCTTTAATTATCTTCAGGGCCTACATGTACTT